>PVJC01017084.1:0-27360 GCA_004026665.1 Murina feae
TTGTTGTTGTTGTTGTTTTTACTTAGTAAGATTACCTCTTTTGTTTCTCCAAAAGTATAAATTTGCTTAATGTAGCTATTGTTAATATTTGATTTTACATATTTAAAACTATACCCTTCTTTTTTTAGTGTGCTGAAAGCATTATCAGTAATGATGTTAGAATTTTTTTAATGCCTTTCCCCTCACAATCTATCAAGGTGATCAAATGGTTATTCTTTTTTTAAAATATATATTTTTATTGATTTCAGAGAGGAAGGGAGAGAGGGAGAGGGAGAGAGAGAGAGAGAGAGAGAGAGAGAGAGAGAGAGAGAGAGAGAGAAACATCAATAATTGAGCCCGAAACCTGGGCATGTGCCCTGATCGAGAATTTGAACTGTCCTGCTTCATAAGTTGATACTCAACCACTGAACCACACTGGCCGGGCAAGTGGTTATTCTTTATCATGACTTAAGATGAATTATTTTAATAGATTTGCTAATGGTAACCCTCTCTGCATTTTTAGAAAACCTGATTGAGTCCCGGTATATTATCCTTTTAATGTACATCTCCAGTCAGTGTTAACAGTGGTTATTTAGGATGGATTATGGGTTATGATAGATTCTTGTGTTCCTCTCTGTATTTTCTGATTTTTCTACAATATTCATATATTACTTGTATAATATAAATAAGAGCTTTAAAATAAAAATATTCTGGATTTGGTTCGCTCATATTATTATGGAATTTTTCATATATTCAGATGGATAATTATATAATTATTTTCTGTCTCTGTCAGGTTTGGTGTTAGGTTTATGTTAACATCTTAAAAAGAAAACTTGGGAAACTCTCTTTTTTCTATTCCCTGGAACAGTTTAAATAATAAATAATATTTAGAATTTTTTGCTCCTTGACGTTTTTATAACATGTATAAAATTGTCCGAGTCTAGTGCCTTTTTAGGAAAAAAATCTTTGATAATGTTTTCCATGCTCATTGGTCTCTTCAAGTGTTCTTCCTATTCTATATGTTTGGGCCGTTTTCATGTACTAAATAATGATTCTGTTAAAGTTTCCAGATTTGCTAGCTCAAAGTTGTTGTATTTCCTATTCTCATTTCTCATGTTGGGTGTCATGCCTTCCCTTATTCCAAAGCGTTTTTCCAGAATTAGTCTGTTTTATCGATCTTTTCAAAGAACCAACTCAGGTTCTTATACCTTAATGTACTGTCTTCGCATTTTGTGATTTTTGTTTTTGTTCTTATTCATGTCTGTATTATTTTTTCCACTTTCTCAAGTTGAATACCATTGTAGCTTTTTCTTGTCTAATAACAGCTGCAGTTATGGCTATGGTTTTCCTTCTTTAATACACACCCCTTACATTTGTAGGTGTGGTGTCCTAAATAATTTGAGGTTCTATTTTTTACTGAAGAGTTATTTAGAATTATACTTTTTCATTCCCAGATAAATTCGATATTTGTTGTTGTTTTTAACATTTGCTATAAATGCCTAGTTTTACTGCCTTGGGTCAAAGAGCATGTGGCCTGTACAATTTCTGCCTTTTAGAGTTTATTTATGTTTTCTTAGAAATCTAATAAATTTTTGATTTTAATAAATACTCCCAGGAAACTGCAAAAGAAGGTATAGTCTCTGAGGGGGAATGGCATTCAAATTATATGTATTAATTTGATCTTATTAATTATAATGTTATGGACCTTTAATTTTTACTTGCTCGCGTCCTTGAAGACTAAGGAAAGTGTGTCAGTCTCCACTGCTGTTGTATTTCTGTCTGTTTCTCTTATTTCTACAGTTTCTGTGTCTCAGTAAGTTGTTATTTGGCAAAGTCTCTTTTCATATTTGAGGGGAAAAATATTTTCCTTTAAAGACTTTAGACCTTTGTGAATTCTACCTGATTTTGTTGTAACAGTTGCTTTTGTCGAAATACGTAGTTCGGTGCAATGTTTGTGTCTCTTAAAAAGTCAACAACAATCTTTCAGAAGCCTTTGCGTCTTTTTCTTAAAATATATTTTTATTGATGTCAGAGAAGAAAGGAGAGGGAGAGAGAGATGGAAACATCCACGATGAGAGAGAATCATGAATCGGCTGCCTCCTGCACGTCCCACCCTGGGGTTGGAGCCTGCAACCCCGGGCCTGTGCCCTTGACCAGGAATCGAACTGTGACCTCCTGGTTCATACGTCAACACTCAACCACTGAGCCACACCGGCCAGGCAGAAGCCTTTGTGTCTTGAGCAGATATTTTGAAAGCTCAGTCTCCCAAGGGGCAGCAGGTTGATGTTCTTTGGGGACACAGAGTGGGCCAGGAGGCCCATGTGCCTGAGGAAGAGAATGAGGGGTTTGGAGCATGTACATTCCCATCCTGCTCTGGGGCAGCGCCGCTCAGGGAAGCTTAGGGGACACCTGCCCTTCAGCGCTCACATTCTGCCTCCCTGGGGAGGACACCAACACTTCTCTCCACTTTTCTTCTGCGGGCTCGGCATCCACCCAGAAGGCAGCGGAGAGCCTGTGCCTGCGTTCCTGGCTCTTGAGGGAAAAGCTAATCTTGGAGACTCCTGCCACCCGAAAAGAGCTTTCCGGGGCTGCTGGCAACAGATAATGCTCGTGGCCGAGACGGCGCTGGGCAGAGGACCAACTGCTCCCCAACCCGTGCAGGGGCGGGAATCCCACCCCACAGCTCGGGAGTGACAGAAATATGGGCTTCCCTGTTTTCCCGCATCCAAGTCCGTGTCTGTTTTTTGTGTGTTTTTTTAAAAATATATTTTATTGATTTCAGAGAGGAAAGGAGAGGGAGAGGAAGTCAGAAACATCAATGATGAGAATCATTGACTGGCTGCCTCCTGCACGCCCCCCACTGGGGACTGAGCCTCGAAACTCGGGCATGCGCCCTTGACGGGAACCGAATCTGGGACCCTTCATTCCTCAGGCCAAAGCTCCATCCCCTGAGCCAAACTAGCCAGGGCGCTCATGTCTGTTTTGAGCCCCCATTCTACCAGGCTCATGTAAGTGGGTCTCAGCCAGTTCTGGGACCCCCCCTTTTCTCCAGATGTGAGTCCTCAAAGGTTCTGGGCAGCACATATATTCCCAAGGCGTAGGGGCCCGTGTCTGCTGGGACGGCTCCTGCCCCGGCCCCGCTCTTCCCCTGCACCGGCCGCCCGTGTTCTCGGTAGTAACGAATCCCTCAGATACTCCAGAGCCGCAGAGTTCTCCCCGCTTGACAGCAGAGGTTCCGGTGGAGGGCGATTTGACTTGCTTCGTCGACAGTGAGTCCCACAGCCCCGTGCTCCTCACCCCAGGCGCCACGTTCTCTTCTCTCCACCATCCCTCCCTCTTCCTGGTCCTCTCACTCAGGGCCTCCTCCATCTTCTGGTTCCTCTTACGTAAAGCGACAGAGGCCTCCTCCCAAAGCTTGGAACGGATCAGGTTGTAGCCCCGTCTCTCCGTCCTTCACCCCCGGCTCCCCCATGAGGCCCGGCTCCTGCCTCCCCCACCGCCTGACAGCCTTGCCCTGCTCCAACCTCATCCCTCTTCTTAGGCCCAGGCGGCTTCTCTCACGCTTCTTCCATAGCTCGGTTCACACTCGCAGCTCTTTTTTTAATCCTCACCTGAGGCTATTTTTTCCACGGATTTTTAAAGAGAATGGAAGGGAGAGGGAGAGACCGAGAGAAATATCGATGTGAGAGAGACACATCGATTGCCTCCTGCACGCACCCCGACCAGGGCAACCCAGGTACATGCCCTTGCCCAGAATCGAACCCGGGACCCTTTGGTCCGCAGGCCGGTGCTCTATCCACTGAACCACACCGGCCAGGGCTGTAAGGATGGTCTGCAGGGCGGTGGTTTCCAGGCTGTCTGGGTTTCCAGTCCACCTCCGAGAAAAGCTCCTGGATTCAGACCTTTGCAGTCTAACAACCTCCTGTGCTAGACGGGATGATGGCCCCTCAAAGGTGCCCAGATCCTCCCTCATCCCTGAAACCTCAGCATCCGTTGCCTTACCTGGCAGAAGAGCCATTGCCTGTGAGATGACGGGTGTGCACCTTAGATGGGAGGTTATCCTGCCTGTGTGGGTGGGTCCAGTCTAAAGCTGAGCACCTTTCCCAGCGGGGGGGGGGGTCACAGAGACACACGAAGGAAGGCAAGTCAGAGAGATGCGACGTTGCTGGCTTTGAAGATAGAGGAAGGGGCCGCAAGCCAAGGAAAGCAGGCGGCCTCTACAGACTGACAAAGGCAAGAAAACAGCACTCCCTACCCCCGCTCCCAAAGCCTTCAAAAGGAACGCAGCCCTGCTGACCTTGGTAGTAGCCCAGTGCGACCCAGGCCCACCTCGGACCACAGAAAGGTAGGATGATACACTGGTGTGGTTTTGAGCCTAATGTGGTGGTGGTAGCAATGGAAAACCAATACACTCCTCATGTGAGTTTGCACACTGAAAATCTGAGAGCCTTCTTCGTATAAACTCCCTGAACGTCAGGGTTTACGCGATGAGAGGTCACTCATGAGACGCCTGTTGGCTGCAGCTTGTGCCGCCACCTGCTTCACTCCCAGTTCACCTTCCGGAGGGAGAACAAGAGAACAAGTGACTCCAATGGCCCGGCTCCTCATTGTATATCCCAAGACGATCAATGCAATGCTGCCAGCCATGGACTGGCTCTCCCAGGGGCAGACCCAGCAGGTCAAACTGGCCATGACGGCTATCCCTGTAGCCCAGGGCTGTGGGTGGGGAGGCAGCATGACCAGAGTCCAGGACAAGGTGGTTGTAGAGGAGGAAGAGGGGTCAGGGGAGACTTGTGACAGTGGGAAACCATGGGTTTTGATTGAAGGACAGTGTGGTTTGCCGGGACCTGCAGGCAGAGGGCTGAGGGCATCCTAGGGACTCAAGTCTTGGTATTGCTGGAGCCAAAACCCTGGGGGTGAGGGGAGGGGCCCCAAGACAGGAGGGGCAGAGTTGATGGGCGGCATGTGGAGGGTGTGGGTCGAGGGACCTGGAGCTGGACAGGTGGCCAGACTGTCCCCTCTCCTTGGCTCTGGACCCCCTGACACATGGGACCAAGAGGTTTAATCGGGAGAATTTTTGAAAAGCGTCCTTTTTTGAGGCTTCTCATCTTTGGCAGAGCTGAGGAAGCAACACCTAATTCCTCATGCCTGGACGAGCCCACACGTCTCTCAAAATACTGAATTTACAATAATTTTAAAAGTCCAAGGGAGTTCTGATTTTGTCATTTCTAAAAAATATCCCATTCTTTCCAGAGAAATACTTTGGAGCTCAGGTTGGCCTGTCTGTGGTGAGGACGGAGGCCTGGGGCGCAACCACCCACCCTGCCTCTGGGATTTGGAAGTGACGCCCCCTGGGGACCCAGGATCGCCATGGGAGATCCAGGGGTCGCCCCGTGGGAGAGCCAGGTTAGTGGGACCCTCTGGGTGACTGGAGAGATGCTGTATGGCCCCCCCTTCTTAGTTTTAACACAAAGCAGGGAGAAGGGGTTCCAGCATGACAGTTCAGTTCTGAGGGACCAACACTCGCCCCCACTTAGTATTCACTTAAAGGTTTAACTGAAATCTTATTAAAAAGGTTAACAACACCCCATCACACACACAGGAAAGGCTGTGCTTCTCATGTTGATTTCCTGTTTTCATTTTTAAAAAATGTATTTTATTGATTTCAGAGAGCAAGGGAGAGGGAGAGAGACATATCAATAATGAGAGAGAAGCACTGATCGGCTGCCTCCTGCACGCCCCACACTGGGGATCGGGAATTAAACCCTGACCTCCTGGTTCATAGGTTGATGCTCAACTACTGAGCCACGCTAGCCAAGCTGTTTTCATTTGAGTGACATGATACATTATAAAGAGTCCTTTATTGTGAGTTTATAGAGTGCTTGACACGTAAAATACATTTCATTTAAAATAATTCCTGCATATAAGCAATTTATTGATTATTGCTAAAATAATGTTCACATTCAACCTTTACATCTGGGGAAAGCACTACACACGCGCACAGGACTCGGTCAGTAGTCTGTTAGTGCTGCTCACCACATGCCGTCATCGTGTAAACGGTTTTCAAATGAGGGAATGATCTAGAACATCCACGGTGAGAAATAAATACTAGTCTCCTACGCCAGCAATACTCACTGTGGGTTCTCAGATCCCAACCACCTCCAGCTGGTGTGTGCGGCCACCACCTCTCCACTCGTGGGTTCTAAGAGCCCACGGCCCTGCAGGTCTCCGGGTCACGTGGCCGCGCTGCCCTGTGCACGTGCTTGTCAGCAGCAGGCCTGGCCCCGGGGGAAGAGCTAGTGGTCCCACTCCCCGGGGCTGTCCTCCTCCTCCCCCTCGTCCCCCTCGTCCTCCTCCTCCGAGTCGGCGGACACTCTCTGGATTCTCTGGAGCGCAGCCTTGATGCTCCTCTCCAGGTCGCTGGCTGGCTTCCTGCTGGGGCTGGGGCTGAGGTCGGGGTGCACTTTCTTCAGTTTGACGCCCTGCCTGATGGCTGCCAGAATGTGCTCGTTGATGGAGGTGCAGGGAGGGGCCGGCGCAGGCACTTCCACCTTCTGGAGTGGGGCCCTGCCCTGCCTCAGGGCGGCCAGCACCTCGTCCATCGACCCTGAAACTGAGCAAACGGAGCAAGGAACATCAAGAAGTCATCCCCCCACCAGGTGCCAGGGTATTAAGTTAAAGGTGTTAAGTCGCACACTGGTTAACGCCATGATTGACTATACACAGACCATCACCATTCCCTTAAACAGAAGTCTCCTCCCTGCTCGAATCCAGGATAGTTCAATCGCTGACGTTCTGTCGTGAGCACCACTAGCATCCCACAGGCACCGCCGTGCACACCTTGGTTAGGAGGAGGCTGTGCCACTGGCGTGATGCTGAGGAGGGTTTCGGAGGGCCTGGGGGTCAATCTTCTGATCCCACGGGCGCGATTTAGATACTTCTGAACCTACACCCCCTCCCTTTCCCTTCCCGCTGGGAGAGAAAGCTACTTAAAAAAAACGTGCCCTGCAGTGCCTCTCTCACTTCAGCTCTGGGTATTAGTGCTGACTAACGAGTCAGTGTGACAGTGAAGCGGGCAGGTTTCCACACAAGAGGAGGCTTGAAGTAAAACTTTAATCAGCAGCTCAATGAGGCGGCGGGGGCGGCGCTGGCTCGGCTCCCTGCGCTGCGTCTTTGATCCGCCCACGTTACCCCCGAGGTAACTTACACGCTCTGCTCTCAGAGTGGGAAACGCTGTCAAAATAGGAATTAGATCAGAGTTCCAGAGCCTTGGTGAGGAGAAGCCGTTTCTGACTCTGGCGCCGTGAGACCCTGGGCTGGGAGATCCCTGGCCGCCGGTGAGAGAGAGGCACCGCCTGGGGCCACCCTCCGGGCTCTTCCCGGGAGGATTCAAGATGAAGAGTCGTTCCTAGCTCAGGACTGAGGCCAAGTGATGGCTAAAAATAATACTATTTCGCCCCGGCCGGGTTGCTCAGTGGATAGAGCATCAGCCTGTGCACCAAAGGGTCCCAGGTTCGATTCCGGTCAAGGGCAGATTCCTCGGTTGCAGGCTCTTCCCCGGGATGGGCCCCGGTCAGGGCTTATGCAGGAGGCAACCAATCCACGTGTTTCTCTCACTTCAGTATTTCTCTGTCTTTCCCTCTCTCTTCCACTCTCTCTAAAAACCAGTGGAAAAATATCCTTGGGTGAGGATTGAAAAAAAACTACTACTCGAACCTGTAACTTGTTCCCATGGTCCTCTTCTAGGAGGGAGAGGACTAGTTCACGGCCAAGGGCATTTCCCCCTTGTTCTTTTCTGCGGAATGAGGCATCGTGGGAGGTGCACAGGGCTTCCCCTCACTGTGTGCCAGGGAGCCAGGCCTGAACGAGGGGCCCACTGCCAGGCTCCAGGCGAGGCACCAGCATGCATGCTGTCCCTCCCCATTTAGACAATGTTGTTGCACCCAGCTGGTGTGGCTCAGTGGTTGAGTGACAACCTATGAATTAGGACAGGAGGTCACTCTTCAACTCCCCGTCAGGGCACACGCCTGGGTAGGGAGCGTGCAAGAGGCAGCCGATCAATGATTCGCTCTCATCACTGATGTTTCTAGGTCTCTCTCCCTCTCTGAAATCAATAAAAACGTATATTAAGAAAAATATCTCTCCCAACTTCTTTTGGGGGGAGAGGCAACCAATATTTTTGGTGGCCTTAAAAAGATAAACATATAATGAACGATGTTGTGGCAAACCCTATGGCAGGGCCGTGTGGTCTCCACCTGATAGCGTGGACTTTTTCATCTGTTCCTGGTTCTAGGTACAGTGACACCTTGAACTCGGAATCATAAAAATACTCAATTATCCAGAACCACAGTTTAACTCTTATATTTCTCCCATTCACATCACCTCTCACAGTACCTGTGCATGTTCTAGGTGGAGAGGCTCAAAGCTTAGTCTTGAAAACAAATGTACACAGCATTTTGCTACGATCTCTCTCTCTCTCTCTCTCTCTCTCTCTCTCTCACACACACACACACACACACACACACCACGGCATTAGGCTAGAGTCTGAGCCAATTTAAGGGTCCTCAGTAGTCAATGTCTAAACCTTAATTAGGATGACACGTTAGCACTACAGCCCTCGTGTATTTGTCCCACTTCATTTTAGAAACATTTCCCAAAGGAAGGTTTCTCAGTCTCCTGGTCAGTCGCAGGAAGAGTCTTCCATATTCTGACTAATATTCCTCTACAAGAATTCCCAACCAATCTTCTGCTTAAGATGCCACAGTCAGCCCTGGCCAGTTTGGCTCGGTGGATAGAGCGTCGGCCTGCGGACTGCACGGTCGTAGGTTCGATTCCCGGTCAGGGCACATGCCTGGGTTGTGGGCTCAATCCCCCTTGTGGGGCGTGCAGGAGGCAGCCGATCAGTGGTTCTCTCTCTTCATTGGTGTTTCTATCTCTATATCCTTCTCCCTTCCTCTCTAAAATCAATTATATATATATATATATATATATATATATATATATATATATATATATATGAAAAAGATGCCACAGTCAATTCTGTAAAGGCTTCTGAGGGGCAACAATAAGTGTGATTCAAAGCAACACTGAATAATAGGCAAGTAGCAGAAATCAGACACACATTGTTTTAAGAAACCAGAAATTGCCTCAGAGATCCCAAGTCATGTGACCGTTAAATGTACAGAGGTGGTTTGTTCCAGATGAGGTAGTGCTTATCAAACTGATGTAGGCTATGCTAATTTTCCAAAAAAAAAGAAAAAAAAAAGGTAACATTTAAGGAAGCAAGCACTGGTCGATTTTAAGATTGCAGAGAGTTCTGGAAAAGATTTTGATTTGAAGACGATGGCTGCTGAAATGGGAATGCTTAACTGCTCAGCCACCCACTGGGCGCAGGCACAGAATTTGGGAGGATTACCTGGGCATTTAAAATGGCCTGAGGAGTCACGCAGCCTTTCCGCAGGTGAGTCACACATGAGAGGAAGTGGCTGGTCATCTTTTACTGAAGTCCTGAGTTGTAAATTCCAATGATTCGAAGATTGAGAAAAAAGGGCCGAAGCAGGGAGCGGAGGTGCTGGTGGAGGCGGCGGAGGGGGAGGAGGGGGAGGAGGAGGGGGAGGAGGCGGCGGGGGCGGCGGCGGGGGCAGCAGCGACGGCTCCTCACTGGGTTTGGACTGCACTTGGTCACCAGCTGGAAGAGCCATCTGGACGGGGATATTTCCAGGACAGTCTTGGCACTTGGGGGTTTTCACGTTGCTAACTCCAGAGGAGGGAGCACTTCTGGTTTTCCTGGAGGACGGACGGACGAGCGCCTTCCCCTGAGAGGCGGGCGAGGAGGTCCGCTGGGGCAGTCCACCTGGCAGGTCTGGAGCCTCGGGTTCTGGGCAAGGGGTCTTTGGTGCAGACCGGCCGGGGCACCTCTGGAAGTGAAAGCTGCTGTGAGAAACTTGCCACAAACACGAGCCATCAGAATGCTGGGCTTCTCTGTACACAATGAACACGAAGCTCCTGGCTACAGCTTGTCCTGGCTCACAAAGCGGCTCCTTCCCACTGGTCAACCACTGCGTCTATTAAAGAGTAATCATTTGCCAGGCCAGCGGGCTCAGTGGTTAAGCATCGACCTATGAACCAGGAGGCCACGGTTCAATTCCCATCAGGACACACGTGCAGGGTGTGGTCTTGATCCCCAGTGTGGGGCGTGTGGGAGGCAGCAGATCAGTGATTCTCTCTCATCACTGATGTTTCTCTCTCCCTCTCCCTCTCACTCTTTGAAATCAATAAAAAAAATTCTTAAAAAAGGAATAAGCATTTATATTCTTTAATATAATGCTTTTTCTGTAATAAAATAGATATGGGAGGATACATACAGGTAAAAATATTCATATCTTTAGTTTGAAAAATCAAACTAAATATGAACCATAATAAGTTAGCTGAAAAAATTATGGTGAATTAAGATATTAGGCAGTCACAAAAAATCATAAGCAGTACAAAGTCTGTGAAACAGCCTGGAAAAATACAGATGATATGCTATTAAATTTATAACCATACAAAAAACACACCTATGAAAATACCAGTAGAGTGGATCTCAAAATGATAGTCATAACAGGAACTATGGATGTTTCTTTTCTCCAATATTTAGGCTTAGAGTAAATTTTGTAATTTAAAAATGTGAATTTTAAAAGTTCTGGCCCCTCAGGTTTTCATTTGATAAAGAAAAACCTAAAAAAAAAAAAAGAAAAACCTAACCTTACGAAGAACTAATCTGGAGGGTGTAGGTCCCTAAATGAAGGCACTGATCAGCCAATAAAACATAGAATATTAATACTATAGAGCCATTACAATGAACTAGGATGTATATAATAGGATATTACTATTATAAACTTAAACAGCTCGAGCTGGTTTGGCTCAGTGGATAGCAAATCGGCCTGCAGACTGAAGGGTCCCGGGTTCGATTCTGGTCAAGGGCACATGCCCAGGTTGTGGGCTCGATCCCCAGTAAGGGGCATGCAGGAGGCACTCAATCAATGATTCTCTCTCATCATTGATGTTTTTCTCTCCCTCTCCCTTCCTCTCTGAAATCAGTAAAAATATATTTAAAAAAAAAACACATACACATCAAATTTATAACACTGAAGTTTACGTGTAAACTTAACACACACAAAAATCGCAATTTATGATCAACTCAGAGTACTTCTGTCTCTCCCACGTCGTTCTAAAGTGTTTCAGAACAAACAGCAATGCAGTGGCCACGAGCCCCCCACCTCATGGATGTGGCCACCACCCTGCAGTTTTCAGGGAGAGAGCAGGCGAGTAGAACAGAACCCCAGAAACTGGCCAGACTCCAGAGGTTGTCCAACCATCCCCCGGTGTCAGGGCTCCCCGACCACCAGTACGTTCCCTCCGTGCACCGGGGCAGCGTGGTCTCTGCCTGGGATTGCTGGGCAGTCTGCCTCCCCGAGGGCTCACCCAGAACAAATGAAAGCCTTGTCCCCCAACAGCCCTTTGAAATATTTAAAAACAACTTGTCTGGGCTCTGCAAGTACCACACGTCACATCACTTCTCGGGTCTTGTTGTTCCCGCTTCATTCCAAATGTGCTCAGGCTTTGTCCCCTTCTATTGTGGCACTTAGTACACAGAGTTCCGTCTACAAAGGATGCTGCTGTCCTTCCTGAACGCGTGAGGTTTTCTCAGCTTCATCCCAAGTGATTCACATTAAACAGAAAGCAGCTCAGTTCTCAAGGCTCTTTCCCCTCTATTTGAGTCACACACACACTCCTTCCCACCACACCCTATACACATTTATTTTTGGACCAAAAAACCTGAAACATAAGCCAATTTGAGGTCAACTGGTTCGATTTTTTTCACCTCCTTGTCCAGCTAGCTGGGAGCTTAGGTGCCTGATTCTCCCACCTCTGCACCATCTCTACCTGGAAGCCGATACTGATCTGTCTGCCTGATTCAGGGCTAAGGAGCTGGCCGGCCTCCCTCGAGCCTCCTCTCCCACAGTAATTCCACTCCACTAACCACCCTGTGCTAACAACGCACCGCATGACCCCACAGCCATTTGCTCTCCCTTCTGCTCGTACTCATGTAGCTCCCCTCCTGTGCCTTCTTCCTGCTTCCATTCACGCCCGGGCCCCATCTAGGATCTCGGGAGGTGTGTCTGGGCATTCGTACATTTTAGAAGCTCCCAGGTGCTTCTGATGTGCTGCCCAGGTTGGGAGTCCCTGCTGTGGCTCAGGGGTTAGAGACACAGCTCTGTATAGCCTGGAGCTAAGTCCTGGAACCACTCGGCTACTCATCTGCAAAGTGGGGACGAGAGCCTCTTACTAGGTCGTTTCAACAATTAGATGAGAACGCAGTGCCTAGCACTGCGCTGGGGTGGGAGGCGCTTGGTAATGGCCGGGGTAATGTCTGACATGGTTTTTCACTCCAGTGGCCCCTACTTTTCTCGTTGGGGCCACACAGCACACCTAATTCCAGAGGCTTGTCTGGAGTGGGCTACTTTTTCTCTGGGGACAACAATAAACTTGAGTCTTTATTATGATGGTGCATGCAGGGATGTGTGATGAGAACAGGTTTATATTTTATATTCAGCAAGCTAAATGTTAGTTTTAAAGAAGTAACTATTTACTTTTTTTTTTTAAACCTATTCAATTTTTAAAAATCCTCACCTGAGGATATGTTGATTGATTTGAAAGACAGAGAGAGGAAGAGAGAGAGAAACACTGGTGTGAGAGAGACGCATCGATTGGTTGTCTCCCCCATGCACTCCAACTGGGGTCAGGGATCAAGCCTGCAACCGAGGTACATGCCTTGAACCTGTGACCCTTCGGTCCAAGGACCGATGCTCTGACCACTGTGCAATCAGCTAGGGCCCTATTCACTTGTAACAGAGCATTGAACTGTACTTACGTCACAGTTTCCTTGATTACAGTTTAAAGAATTCTTTATTGCAAATGAGGAAAAGCCAGCTAAAGCTGAGAGTAATTTAACTTTTCCAGTTTTCCCTGCTGATCAACAAATACCAGGAGGGGAGAGCATGTGGCAATGTCAAAACAGCTCGATATTCTAATATTGTCGGCTTTTATCTGTACGCTAAAAACAATGGCTTTTGGGGAACAGTCTGTGTTCCAAATGATCTAGCTGTTCGTGCTTCACACTTCTCTCTGAGGACGGGTGACCTTTAATTATTTCTCCAGAAAATGTAGGCAAGGAAATTATTTCTGGAACTTACCTCTTTAAACGCTCTCAATCGTTGCAGTGTCTTTTGGCGTTCTTGGTTTATCCATTCTTTTTTCTTTTGCTCTTGCTCTTTCATCTTGTCTCTTTTCTATATTTAAACAAGTATGTATTTGTAAATTCCTTAAAGTAAAGGTCTTGAGGGAGAAAGGGGCCATAACCCGACATATCACCTCCCCTCCAACCATCGCTATGTCTCCGGGCATGGGCTACAGTGGCCCCCGGGTTGAGGCAGCAGTGCAGGTCCAGTTAAGCCAGTGTGTCACATTATGCAAATCTAAACTATTTTTCTTTACTCACCACCTGAATACTATGGTGCTGATGAAAATATCTCATACTTTCTTCAGCCTGTTGCAATCGGAGCCGATGGTTTTCTTTGCACTGGTCCTGGTGGGAGAATACAAATCACCTACATGGTTTTTGCTATCGCTATGGGCTGTAGCATAAAAGGTTAAAAGAAAAAAGCATTGCATCTGGGCTGCCGTGTGAGGCATTCATTCATGAGTAGGAGTGTCTGGAGAGGCTCAATGATATTGCTGCCTTCTCTGCCCTGTGATAAGAGCTGGTGGGCGCTTGCAGGGCCCAATCAGAAGGGCCACAGATTTAGTGCTTTGAGAGATGAAAAAGTGAACTCTCCAATCCAGGGGAAATGAGAGGATATGGAAGGTCCCCATTCTTAAATGGGATGTGCCCTAAGAACCTGTTTCAATGCTGCTGTTTAAAGCACATGTTTTACAAATAGTAATTATACTTCCAAACATATCTACATAAGCATATGCAACCTACAAATACATGAAAAATCATATTGAAAACTACATTTCAATGATGCTTAGCCATTCTTGGCATGTTACCTTTTTGTACAATCACTAGAGGCCTGGTGCATGAGATTCGTGCACTCAGAGGTGTCCCTCAGCCCAGCCTGCGCCCTCTCACAGTCTAGGAGCCCTCAGGGGATGTCCAAAGGGAGCGGGCCTAAGCCGGCAGTCAGATATTCTTAGCACTGCAGTGGAGGCGGGAGAGTCTCCCACCAACACCACTGAGCTCACCAGCCATGATCCTAGCTTCTAGCTGAACAGTGCTCCCCCTGTGGGAGTGCACTGAGCATCAGGGAGCAGCTCCTGCGTTGAGCGTCTGCCCCCTGGTGGTCAGTGCACATCATAGTGACTGGTCATTCTGCTGTTCGATTTGCACGGTACCCTTTCATTATACAGGATGGAGTTGTTTTTAAATTAAGAAAAAAAATCATCGAATACAAGGATTGAAATGAGCTAGATATATCTGATTTTATAATCAACTATTTACACTAAATTTTAAAATTCACTGTAACTGATTAGAAGTTTTTACTTAATGTAATTTTAAAAAATACCCGTATATGTAATAGGCACTCAACAAACAGCTGTAGAATGAATTAAAAATCTAGAGAGTATGATAAATGCTTAAATCCCCAAAGAAACAAAAAGATCATTTTAAGAAAACCTCGCAAATGTATTGGAATTGCAGCTACTGATATCCGTGTCAACACACACACATAAGCTAAAAGCCTTATTCCCCATCCCTTCATCTTTCATGACAGAGAAATGCCTGGGAGGGAACGAAAGCAAGCCCCCGCCCCCCCCACACACCTTTCTGTTCCTGAGATGGGCTCTCCGGGCGCAGATCCGGCCCCGCTTACGCTCCAGCTGCCGGCACTGCTGGCTGAGCTCTTCCATCTCCAAACTCTCATGGTCCTGCAGCCCCTTCACGGGATCAATGACTTTAAGTTCCTCTGGACTTTCACATGGGTCATAATAGACAACTTCGTCCTGTTTATCTAAAAATACATATTTAATGATTTGTTAAAGACATGTTTTATTATTAAAAATATGCATAAAACCTCTTAAAATAAGAGAATAAAGCTCAAGTGTAATCCAGGGAGAAACATATGGGCGCGCACACACACACACATATCACTTAAATAGCCACACATATCAATAAACAGTTCTAAAGGGATATTTTCCATGTGATGGAAATATAATTTTAATGGCAACATAGTATTCTTTAATTTAAATAATCTCTGTTGTTAGAATGTTTCATTGTTGGCAATTTCACTGTGATGAACATTTCTGAATATAGATCTTTGTGTCCATTTCTTATCACTGCCTTAGCAGATGAATATTTAAGATTCTTGACAACTATTGTCGAATTGCCCTCCAGAAAGGCAGCTTACATTTTACCAGCAGGATATTGTTGAGGAGCCTAAATGATATACAGTCTTGATTACATGTTGATTTTTAAAGAATACATGCATGCTATTAACAAAATCAAGCCCTACTGAAGTACATAAAATAAAAGTGTAATTTTCTTCTTCCTTTCCCAAACCTTTGGAATCCCAACCTCCCAGAGGAAAACACTAACAATTGGGCATGCATCCTTCCAGATCAACTTTTTTTAAAATAAAATTTTTTCCTAAATATGTAAATTGCTTAGGACCTGAAAACTGTTATAAAGTTTTTTAAATACCTAGGATTAAATTAAATGTTCAGGATCTGTATGCAAAAAAATTAGAAAACTTGGAGAAACTTTAGGGAGAAAAAGACTTAAGTATACGGAGAGACATACCATGTTCTTGGATGGGAAGGTTCAAAATTGCAAAGACGACAATTCTCCCCAAATTAATCTCTAACTTTAAGCACAATCCCAATAAAAATTCCGAGTGTTTTGCTTTTTTGTTTTGAACTTGTGAAAATGAGTCTAAAGTTCATCTGGAAGAATAAAGGAGAACAGTCAGAAAACGTGTGGAACAGCAGAGTAACAGGGGAGGGATGTGCTTTACCAGGCACAGAAATGGACCTCCAAGATACAACAGGAAGTCTGGTGCCAGCACCAGAGCACTCACAAATCAATAAAGAAAATTAATTTATAAATAGGTCAAAATAAATGTGTGATTCTAGATGAGACAGACAGCAAGTGAAAGCAGTAGGGGAAAATGTTTTCAAAATCAGTGGTTGGGACTGCTAACAGCTTGGGGGCAAACATTAGATTCCTACCCCACATCAAAATGAATTTCATCTAGATTAAAGAGCGAAAAATCCCTTTAAAATTCATAAAAATACTATAAGAAAAAAATAAGTAAAATGTTGACACAATTTCAGGATGAGGAGGACTTTGCCAGGCACACCACCAAAAGCAGAAACTATAGATTTCTTTGCCAGGTGTGACTCCAAAAGCAGAGAGATAAATAGATGGGACTTCATAAAAATTAAATATTTCTGCAAGGCAAGAAAAAGCAAACAACAGGGAGTATTTGCAACATATGACAAATAATAGTCTTAATATGTAAAGGAAACACAAAGAAAAACTGGTAAATAGACACTTCATTAAAAAAATATAAATGACCAGTCAACACACAAAATTGCATTGAATGTCATGTGTAACTGGAATAAGTGAAAATTAGAATGACCTGGTGGCATGGCTCAGTGGCTGAGCATCGACCTATGACCCAGGAGGTCACGGTTCCCATCCCTGCTCAGGGCACATGGCTGGGCTGTGGGCTTGATCCCCAGTAGGGGGCGTTCAGGAGGCAGCTGATCAATGATTCTCTCATCATTGATGTTTCTATCTCTCTCCCTCTCCCTTCCTCTCTGAAATCAATCAATAAATATATACTTTTTTTTTTTAATTAGAAGATGCCTTTTTTTCCCCTACCAATTAGGTAAGAATTTAAACAAATGGTGAAAGTGTGAGGAAACCGGTATTTTCATAATCTGCTGATGGGAGTGTCTTTTTGTACAACCCATCTAGAGGACCATAATGTAGTGTGAAATTTAGAAATTAGAAAATAACAGAGGTGAGGAAAAATATGTATCAAATGATTACTGTTAGGTTGTTTTAACACATACTTGTCCAATGTAAGTTTTGCATTGTCCTTGACCCAATGATTGCATCTTTAGAAATTTATTCCAAGGAAATAAGCTGACCTATACACAACTGCAAACACAAACACATGTTTGGAGAACCGTTCTTCACCACGCTGCTGTTCACAACAGTGAAAAACTGAACATCAGTTATTATATCCATATAATGGAATACTATGCAGCCATTAAAATTTTGGAGATTTTTTCTTACTTACTGAAATGGAATGATGATTATTATAGGTTAAAGGAAAAAGAGAATACTGAACAGGATATATAGTTTTAGTTTAGAAACTGATCTTTATATATATCACGCTACCAAGCTAGTCAACAAATTGTTACCACTAACTTGTTTCTAGCTGATGGAACTGGGGTAATAATAGTTTGCCTTTCTTTGTCTTGCTGTATGTTTAACAATGAATATATTATTTACTATTTGAGTAATAAAAATTCTGAAGGGAAACTAGGAAATTTCAGCAGATATTTTATACAATTTACAAGAAGTAACTGATAACATGGTCTGTATTTCCTTGAATGTGTAACTTAAACATTTTAATATATATTTTAAATATAAGTTTTACCTTTTATAAGTCTTTTAATAGAGTCCAACTGTGTAATAAGCAGTACTTCTTCATATTTTAATATCTCAAGTTGAATCTCATATAGTTCTAATTGAACTTCATAATATTGTATTTCTAGTTCGTCTACAACACTTATATTTTTTTCTTGTTCTGGAAGGTCTTCCATCTTGTTTTCATGAAAAAAAAAATAAGAGCAAGATAAAATATTTAGTAACTGAAAGCCAACTTCAGAAGCATTTGAGCTGTTTTCTATTCCTGGCTCAGTATGATATAAAAAAGCAAACTGAGAAAAAACACTCCTCCGTTTCATTTAATGGAACAAAAAAGCCCCATGAAACATTTTTACCAATACTTCATCTCATCCTTGAAACATATGAAGACATTCAGGTTTTGAGAAAAATAAATGGCAGTGAGGTCTTTACAGTGTTTTCTACTTTAACAGCATAACATAGCGGGCAGAAACTTAAGTGACTATGATCCTGGAATGAAGCACCGCTGACTATTTTAAAGTCGCGCTGAAAACAATGTTATGTTCATATTTAAGTAGATTACCTACTTCAGTACTGAGCTCAATGTTATTACAAGTGCATCTCAGAACATAACATTTCAAAGCCATCTTGAACAAAAGGAAACTTTATGGCCAAGCTTCCCTAGTCCTGAAATTCTCATCAACCAAACAATGGTGTTGGAATATGAAAGGAAGCTCTCTCACACTGGCTGGAAGGAAAGGGGATATCTAAAATCAAAGTCTCACCCTAGCTGGTTCGGCTCAGTGGATAGAGCATCGGCCTGTGGACTGAATGGTCCTGGGTTCGATTCTGGTCGAGGGCACATGCCCGGGTTGTGGGCTCGAACCCCAGTACAGGGCGTGCAGGAGGCAGCCGATCAATGATTCTCTCTCATCATTGATGTGTCTATCTCTCTCTCCCTCTCCCTTCCTCTCTGAGATCAATCCTATATAATAAAATCCTAACATGCAAACTGACCCAACCATGGCACAACTGGTTGCTATGATGCACACTGACCACCCAGGGGCAGATGCTCAATGCAGAAGCTGCCCCCCCCCCCCCCGGTGGTCAGTGCGCTCCCACAGGGAGAGCACCGCTCAGCCAGAAGCTGGGCTCACAGCTGGGGAGTACTGCGTTGGCGGGAGCCTCTCCGGCCTCCCCAGCATCGCTAAGGAGCAGTGAGCTGGCGGGCGGTAAGGAGCAAGGGGTCCAGGGCTGCGAGAGGGTCATCTTACCTTATACTGAACCCCTAGGACCTGGTACCTGGTACTAAAGGCCCGCCCCCTCAACCCCCAATGCATGAATGTCGGGCGCCGGGCCTCTAAAATAAAAAAAATAAAATAAAGGTCCGTTTCTAAAACAAAGTCACCTGTACGCGTCTTACCTTTCCCTGAATCGCAGCTCTTTTGTGATCTAAACACAGCTCCTTGGCCCTCATGAGCTGCAGTGTCTCCCGAGCTAACATGAGCTTGAGCCTTTCTAGCCTGGGAGTTGCTGTGGCCCAGGCAGCCTGGCCGAACCTCTTCTCGTCCTGTTCCATCCGTTTCTGCATCCCTGTCGGATGATAACGAACAAAATAAAACTTAACGACAGCTCACGACACAGTGAAAATTTTATCCCGAGCTAATTCTTTATTCCCTCCCATATTACCTGCAAAACATCCTGTTTAAAAGAATGCTTATTTTAATGACTTGTTTTTAATCATACAGATAACACATGGTCCTTGGAATAAAATTTCAGGTATCTGATTGCTTTTTAGAACGAGGCAAATAATCATGAATCTGACCTTCCTGTAATTGCTTCTGACATTTTGGTGCATATACCTCTAGACTAGACAGACAAGGTTATAGAGATTGTTCGACCCAGAAAATCCCACATGACCATCAGACTTCTTTACAGGGTAGGGCAAGAGTAGCTTTGCAGTTGTTCATATAGAAAAGAATAGCCAGGCTGGTGTGGCTCAGTGGTTGAGCGTCGACCTATGAACCAGGAGGTCATGGTTCAATTCCCGGCCAGGGCACATGCCCAGGTCACAGGCTCGATCTCCAGTAGGGGGTGTGCAGGAGGCAGCCGATCAATGATTCTCTCTCATCATTGATCTCTCCCCCCACTCCCTAAAATAAAAATATATGTATATTAAAATAAAACAAAAAACACATATATATAATAATAAAAATAACACAAGGATAAACTTGTTTCACGTATTCACAACTGTAAACCTACCTTTGCCCCACCCTATGTATCTTGTTTATTTCACTTACTGTGTCGTGGCACTCTTGCCATTCATAAAACAGAGAGTCACGCTTAATAGCGGAGTGATATTCTACTGTATAAATATATTATGATTTAATAAACTGGTTAACAGACAATGTTTTTTCCTCTTGGGAACTACCATCATCAGTGATTTAAGATAAAAGACAAACATCCCTTACCCAGCCCATTGGGCTGGCAGGGTCTCATCGCTAGGTCTCGTCCGCACACTCTCCCCCACGTTCTCCGCACTCTGTTCCAGCCCCATGGCATTCTCTAAGGTCCTCACACACAGGGTCTTTGTCAGTGCTGTTCCTGCTGCCTGGAACACTCTTCCCTCACCCTGCTGTGTCCTCAAGTCCCATTCATCCTTCAGATACCAGGGCCACTGCCACCTCTCCAAGGCCCTTGCTGCCCACTCTGATGGAGCTAAGTTTTCTCTCAGCTCAGAGCCCCCTATTTATCTTCTTCGTGGGCTTGTTGCCACTGTCATTTCCCTGTGCGCCTGGATGAACATGCAGCGAGATTTACCGCCCTCCGCACGCTGGTCAGTGTCTGTTTATGCGTTATGTACAGCCTTATACTAAGGTGACCCGACGTCCCGCTTTTGGCAGGACAGTCCCAATTTTTAACAGTTTGTCCTGCGTCTCGCGGCATTTAAAAAAAGTCCCAATTATTCTTTGTAATATTTTAACTAATAATAAAAAAAGAAAAAAAAGAAAAAAAAGAAAAAAAAGAACTCCCCGGGTCAATGGTGTACCGCTTTAAACCTGGTCACCTTACCTTATACTGAACCCCCAGGACCTGGTGCCTAGTACTAAAGAGACACTCAGATGTTTTGTTTTGTTTTTAATAAGATGAACATTGCACATATGTTAGTGTAGCATCTTAAGTGATTACCTGCTAATGCTTTTACTGTTTCTTTAAAATAATTCACTGTGATATCCTGAATAGAGACTATCGCTTCGTCAGCCTGTCTGGCCCACTCCTGGGCTTCCTTCTGCAGAGCCACTATCCTTTTAGGACCCAGGTCATCCTCATCCAAGGATTTCTATAGAAAGAACGGAAAAGTGCACACGTAAGAAAGAATAGCAATGTACGGACATCGGGAAAGTGAAAGGAAACTGGTCGCCTGGATTACTGCAGCGACATGTATTGCTACTACTCCGTCAATGAAGTTTCTTGAATTCAGCAATTCCTTATTGAGAGTGAATAAGGGTCGAAGGTGGCTGGAAGTCAAAGGGATTCTCTGGGGCATAAAGGGAAAAACACAACCCTACTTTTACTTTGCATTACCTGAGTAACTTTTTCTAGAGAGGAATAAAGTCCAGTTATGTTTCTCTGTTAATAGTAATACACAGTTTAAAGGAGATCTGTGTTGCCCTAACCAGTCTGGCTCAGTGGATAGAGCCTTGGCCTGCGGACTCAAGGGTCCCAGGTTCGATTCCGGTCAAGGGCATGTACCTTGGTTGCGGGCACATCCCCAGTGGGGGGTGTGCAGGAGGCGGCTGATCGATGTTTCTAACTCTCTATCCCTCTCCCTTCCTCTCTGTAAAAAAAATCAATAAAACATATTTAAAAAAAAAAAAATAAATGAGATCTGTGTTAAGTACTCAACACGGCCCTGGTACACAGCACACAAGTGTTAGCTGTTGCTATGGCTTCTTTTAGGAACACGAAGCTTTTCAATATGATTTTTTTCTACAGGAAAAGGTAACACAATAACCCAAAAGAACCCGCCTGGCGTGGCTCAGTGGTTGAGCATCTCTGACCCATGAACCAGGAGGTCACGCTTCAATTCCCGGTCAGAGCACATCCCGGGTTGCAGACTCGATCCCCAGTGTGCAGCGTGCAGGAGGCACCGAATCAGTGATTCTCTCTTGTCACTGATGTCTCTCTCTCTCTCCCTCTCCCTTCCTCTTTGAAATCAATAAAAACATATTTTTAGCCCTGACCGGTCTGGCTCAGTGGACAGAGTGTCGGCCTGAGGACTGAAGGGTCCCAGGTTCGATTCCGGTCAAGGGCATGTACCTTGGTTGCGGGCACATCCCCAGTAGGGAGTGTGCAGGAGGCAGCTGATCGATGTTTCTCTCTCATCGATGTTTCTAACTCTATCCTTCTCCCTTCCTCTCTGTGAAAAATCAATAAAATATATTTAAAAGCAAACAAAACATATTTTTTAAAAATAACCCAAAAGATAGTAAAATCTGTACATTCGTGATTATGGCACATACTCTGTCATACAGCATCCAATTCTTCTGCAAAGGTAACATCAGAAATACACTCAGGTGAACCATCAGGGAAATGTAAGTCAAAACTACAATGACTTACCCCTTCAGATCTGCTCAGAGGGCTATAATAAAAAAGACATAATACCAAGTATTGGCAATGACGTGGACAAATTGGAAACCTCATTTACTGCTGTTGAGAATGTAAAATGGGGAGTTGTTTTTGGTAAACAGTCTGGCAGTTGGTTTCAAAGGCCATAGAGTTACCATATGACCCCCGAATTCCACTCCTAGGCAAATACCCAAGAGCAATGAAAACACATATGCACACAGAAATTTGTATACAAATGTTCATAACAGCATTATTTATAACTAGAGACCCAGTGCACAAAAATCTGTGTACGGGGGTGGGGGGTGGGGGTTCCTCAGCCGGGCCTGTGCCCTCTCACAGTCTGGGACCCCTTGGGGGATATCCACCTGCTGGCGTGCCTGGTCAGCCTGGTTGAGGGGCTGATGGCTGTTTGCAGGCTGGCCAAGCCCCCCATGGGGACCCTCACCTCATGGGAGTGTGGCCAGCCTGGAAGCAGGTATCTGGGATTTATTTAACTTCTATAATTGAAATTTTGTTGCCTTGGTCCCCCGCTAGAAGCCTGGGTTGCCCCTGGCAACCCTAAGTCCCAGCCCGGCAGGTATCTGGGGTTTATCTTCTATAATTGAAACTTTGTAGCCTTGAGTAGAGCTTCCTCCATTGCCCAGGGCAACTCCAGCTCCGTGTCGGCCGCCATCTTAATTGAGTCAATTTGCATATTTGCTCCTGATTGGTTGGTGGGCATGGCTTGTGGGTGTAACGGAGTGAGGGTTAATTTGCATATTGCTTTTTAAAAAAAATCTATTTTATTGATTTTTTTACAGAGAGGAAGGGAGAGGGATAGAGAGTTAGAAACATCGATAAGAGAGAAACATCGATCAGCTGCCTCCTGCACACCTCCTACTGGGGATGTGCCCGCAACCAAGGTACATGCCCTTGACTGGAATCGAACCTGGGACGCTTGAGTCCACAGGCCGACGCTGTATCCACTGAGCAAACCTGTTAGGGCTGCATATTACTCTTTTATTAGATTAGATAGCCAAAAAGTGGAAACAACCCAAAAGTTCGTCATCTGTTAAATGGATAAGTTGTATTTCCTTATAGTGAATGTTATTTGGCAATACAAAGAAATGAAGTTCAGATACATACTACACCACGGATGGAGCTTGAAAATATTATGCTACACGAAAAGAGCCAGACCCAAAGGATCACATATTGTATGAACCACAGAAGGTGAAGTCTAGAAGAGGCAAGTCCACAGAGGCAGAAAGCAGTCTGGTGGTTGCCCAGAGTTGGAGGAAAATGGGGAGTGACTGCTAATGGGTACAGAGTTTCTTTTTGGGGTGATGAAAACATCCTAGAATCAGATAGTGGTGATGGCTGCGTAAGTCTGAAAATACCAAAACCCACTGAATTGTGTACTTTAAATAGATAAATTACATCTCAATAAAGCTTTAAAGAAAGAACAAAATATATAGGAAGTAAAGATTATCCAATCAATAGACAGTTGAAAGAATGAGCAGAACAGGTTGGAGTGGCACATGTTTCATCTAAGGATGATGTGTTTACAGTACAACAGCCTGGCGGGGGTCGCAGGTGTGGAGGATAACCCAGGGGACAGAGATCGGGTAGTCACTCTGATGTCTCTGTTTCCGGTGGGGTGAGACCCCAGGAGAGCTACTGATCAGCTTATATCACTGGATGGAAATGACACTATTCTAACTGGTGTCACAGGGCTCAACGAAGTAAGAGTGATGAGAGCATCTACTAAATTAAATTCCTGAATTACAACCCAGGGCCCTGCTGCTTAAAGTTTCATCTTGTTTCTCAGACATTTGCACGTGTCCTTAGGAGAGGAAAATAAGCTAAATAAGCATCGTATCAAAAAAGAAGTCATCGGCAAAGAATGTGTTTAACCCTTGAAAGTCTGCAGAAATCTGAATGTACTAAGAAGATGGCCCATGCAAAATGCTCTTCATTTTTACATCGGTTTTTAAAAAGAATATCTCTACTATATCGTCTAAGCATAAGGGTCGCCCTAGCTGGTTTGGCTCAGTGGATAGAGCATCGGCCTGTGGACTGAAGGGTCCCGGGTTCGATTCCGGTCAAGGGCATGTACCTTGGTTGCGGGCACATCCCCAGTGGGAGGCGTGCAGGAGGCAGCCAGTCAATGATTCTCTCTCATCATTGATGTTTCTCTCTCTCCCTCTCCCTTCCTCTCTAGAATCAATAAAAAATGTATTTGAAAAACAAACAAACAGATGGAATCTTAAATGTGACTAAAGAAATAATATGTGTAATAAGCAGTAAATCACATAAAGTAAAAGCATAAAGAAAACATACCAAAATATCACGCTTACATGAAGCTGCAACTTCTCGCATATCTCTGAAGGGCTTCAGTAAGTACTGGAAGAACGTGGTTGCCACGGTAACAAATTCCTGGTACACTTCATCTTCTTCTCCATAAACTTCCATCAAGGCCACCATAGTGTTGGCTCTTTCATGGCCCTCGAGAATCTGGAAGGCAAACAGCAGGCAAAGCTCAGGGATGGACAGTACGGGGTCCGACCAAACAAACAAAACTAAAAAGACACCTTAATACTCTAA
The DNA here is from genome assembly GCA_004026665.1 of Murina feae. Taxonomy (NCBI): domain Eukaryota; kingdom Metazoa; phylum Chordata; class Mammalia; order Chiroptera; family Vespertilionidae; genus Murina; species Murina feae. The sequence goes on from PVJC01017084.1 coordinate 24,872, forward strand.
ACGTCGATGTATCAGGGGGAAAGCAGAGTCCACGGTGGTATCGTAACGGCGTACAAAATACTCAGAGAAAAGAGGACCCGAAAGGCTCATCAAGTAGTAAGTGGTGATCTCTGGGGTGCAGATGGTGGATGATGTTTCTTCACCACTTTTCTGATGCTGCGATTATAGAGGTGCCTCCGACGACCTCCCTGGCGCACAGACTCTCTCAGCTCTGGCTCGTGTGGCTCAGTGCCTAGAGCCACGGCCTGGGAACTGAAGGGTCCCAGGTTCCCTTCGGGTCCAGGGCACAGGCCCCGTGGCGGGCTCCCCCACCCAGTAGGGGGCGTGCAAGAGGCAGCCGATCGATGTCTCCCTCTCATCACTGATGTTTCTATCCAACTCTCCTTTCCTCTCTGAAATCAATAAAAATCTATTTTTTTTAAAAAAATAGTGCCACCAATCCCCCTAGCAGAGTGGGGGCTTAGGCTCTGCAGAGCGCTCCTCCCGACCCGGGGCTAGAAAATAAAACTGCGCTCCCATTTAACTGCACCCGGCCTCTCTCCGGACCTCCTGCGCGCCCCGCAGACCCATGGCTGCTCCCGGCAGGTGAGCGGCACCTGTGACCCCGCGCGCCCCGTTCTCCACATCGGACCGTGAACCTGCTCCTCCGCAGCCCGGGTCCCTTGGAAGACACCCCCCACCCTCCTCCGTTGTCGCCCACTGATGGCCCGGGGACGCTAACGGGGAGGGGGTGCCCCGGCGTTACCTGCTGCAGCCGCGCGCCCGCCTCCGCCAGCCGCGCGCGCAAGGCGCGCTCCCGGAAGGCGCGCGGGCTCTCGCAGTCGGGCGCGCCGCCGTCGGCCGGAAGTAGCGCGTCACGCACGGCCGCGCCGCCGCAGCCCTCGGCCGCCAGGCCCAGGTAGCGCTCCAGCCGCGCGCACAGCTCCTGCAGCGCCGCGTCGCCGGGGCCCGGGCGCGCCGGCCACACGAGCGTCCACAGGCCCCAGGCGCCGCCGCCCGCCTCCAGCTCCGGGGGCAGCGGCGGGAAGCAGCACTCCAGCGGCGGCCACAGCGCCGCCAGCTGCCGGTGCGCGCCGCGGAGCCCGGCGGCCGAGAGCAGGCCGGCCCAGCTGGGCGGAGGAGACCCCGGCCGGCTCCCCTCGCGCCGCCGTTGCTGCCGCTGCGCCGTACGGTCGTGACAGGTCACCGCGAACTTGCCCTCCGCGTCGTTCCAGGCCACGAGGAAGCGCAGCTGGTGCCGCTCGGGCTCGGCGAACAGGTCCTCGCGGACCGGCACCCATCCCTCCAGGCTGTCGGGCTGGTCGTCCTCCATGGCCCGACGGTCAGCGGCCCGGCCGCCTCTCGGCCCCTCGACAGGACCGTCCGCGCAGCGACATTTTTCGCTGCGCCGTCATCGCGTCAGCGCCCACCGCCGCTCCTCCTGCGCTGCTTCTGATTGGCCGTGTCCGGCTGGCAGGCTTCCAGCGGTGTCCGGGATTGGCCGCTTCGCAGTGGGAGGGTCCGCGACAGCCAATGAGAAGGCCAGCTGTGTGCCTGGGCCCGGCTCTCCGAGTCCGGTCAGTGACGCAACCTCGTCGCGAGCCGGGGAATCCCCACTGGCGCCGCCTTCCCCACCTTTGGACCCACTGACGTGGAGGAGGAATTTGAGGAATTTGTCAAGTGCGAACCTTTGAGAACCGGGTCCCAGCTGGGTCCGCCTTGTTGCGTCGGGGTGTCAGTGAATGGGTGGTTCCTGCTCTCAAGAAAGGTGCAGACTTCCTGGAGAGACCAAGCGTTGTATTAAAACGTGAGTTATTTCTCGAGCGCCCACCGCTGGGTGCGAGCCACAGATGTATTGTTATCACATCAACGGGGGCCAGCGGTTCGCAACCTGTGGGTCGCGACCCCTTTGGCGGTCGAACGACCCTTTCACAGGGGTCGCCTAAGACCATCCTGCATATCAGATATTTCCATGACGTTTCTTAACAGTAGCAACATTACAGTTGTGAAGTAGCAACGAAAATAATGTTATGGTTGGGGGTCACCACAGGAGGGGCTGTATTTCAAGGGCCAGAAGGTTGAGAACCACTGCAACGGGCTATTAGGGAGGGTCTGCTGGGTACCTGTTTTGGGGTGGGGCAGAGTGGGCATCTAAAAAGATAACCTTGCCTACTGGCTTGGCCCAGTGGTTGAGCATCGACCTATGAATCAGGAGATCACGGTTCAATTCCCGGTCCGGGCAAGTGCCTGGGTTGCGGGGGTGGATCCCCAGCGTGGGGCGTGGAGGAGGCAGCCGATCAATGACTCTTTCAGCATTGACTGGAGGACCGATGCCCAGAAATTCGTGCAAGGGGGCTTGGCCCTTGCAGCCCGGTGTCTGGTCTAATTAGCATATTATGCTTTTATTATTATAGATTATTATAGACTAGGGGCCCAGTGCACAAAAATTTGTGCACTTGGCAGGGGGGAGGGTCCCTCAGCCTGGCCTATGCCCTCTTGCAGTCTGGGAC
>PVJC01017085.1:0-32934 GCA_004026665.1 Murina feae
GGTCTTCAGGGGAGGGCAGTTGCGGGGGACTGGGTTTGCAGGGGAGGGAAGTTTGGAGGAATAAGGCCTGGAGGGGAGAGCAGTTAGAGGTGCCCAGGCCTGCAGGGGAAGGCATTTAGGGGGAATCAGGCCTTCAGGGGAAGGAAGTTGGGGGCAAACCGGCCTCCAGGGGAGGGCAGTTGGGGGAGGGGGGAATCAGGCCTTCAGGGGAGAGCAGTTAGGGGTGACCAGACTGTCAGGGGAGGGCATTTAGGGGGAATTAGGCCAGCAGGGGAGGGCAGTTAGGGGAGACCAGGCCTGAAGGGGAGTGGTTAGGGGGGTGATCAAGCTGGTATGCAGAAGTGGTTAGGGGCAATCAGGCAGGCAGGCAGGCAAGCGGTTGGGAGCCTGTAGTCCTGGATTGTGAGAGGGATCCCTGATTGGAGAGGGTGCAGGCTGGGCTGAGGGACAACCCACACCCCCAACCCCCCATGCATGCATTTCAGCCCAATTTGCACCTGCTGCTGGTGCTGGAGTTGCCACTTGCACCTGCTGCCAGCTCCTGGCGCCAGCCCCAATCACCTGGTACTGTTAGTGGGTGCAAACAGTGCCATCAGCAGGTCCAACTCCCTCTGCTCCTGAGAGGCAATTGGGGCAACAGCCACCACTTTCACCTGCTGCTGGTGCCAGCCCCAATCACTCCATGTCATCAGCAGATGCAAGCAGGTCCAGCACTGTCAGCACGTGGGGGCGGCAATGGCAGCAGCAGTGGCAGCAGGGCTGCTGGCAGACAGGGGACAGTGGCAGGGGTACAGAGGATGAGCCGAGACCCGCCCCTGTGTTCACCACAGCCTTGCAGCACACAGTTCCTTTCAATGTGCACAAATTTGTGCACTGGGCCCCTAGTTTTAATAATAAATAGACAAGTGCAGCAATCACATCATTAGAGGGCATGGTGACTAGGAACTCAAACCCTCAGGATTGAGGGTTTTGATTAACAGCCTGTAATGGTTAATTTTATCTGTCAACTTGGCTAAACTCTAGTCCTCAGTTTTTGCCAAACACTATTCTATGTTACAGTGAAGGAATTTTGTTGAGTTATTAACATTTATAATCACTTCTTTACGTAAAGGAGATTATTCTAGGTATTATGGGTGGACATAACTAGTTGAAAGGCTTGAGAGCAAAATCTGAGGTTTTCTAGAGAAAAAGGAACTCTGCCTCAAGACTGTAACATAGTTGTCCTGTCTGAGTTTCCAACTGCATGAGCCAATTCCTTAAATCAACTTATCTAGCCATCTATCTATCTATCTATCTATCTAATTTTTATATATCCTATTGGTTCTGTCTCTGAAGAACTCTAGGCAAAACACCAAGACTAAGCAGCATGCTAGCTGAGGATGAGTGGAATCTAGAATAGCAAAGAAGGTGGAGATGAGTCATCTGTTGCATCCCCCAAGGCCTCCTAGAGCCATGGAAGTTCATCGCACTAACTAACCCTCCACTTCTAAGTTCTTTCAAGAAAAGGAACACCAGAATCCTAGAAGAGCTGATTCCATAACTTTTATGAAAAACAAATGCAAGAGGCACAAGGCCTAGAGCATTTTTACCCCAGAAAATCCATATATTTTAAAAATTAAATGCTGATAGTCGGTGAGGCCTTTGTTGTTTCCAAAGCATTTACTCTACCATTTCTTCTCCAAAGAACTCAGCATCTCCCAGCCATGTTTGGTAGGGTTTCCCAGTTCCAGGTATGGGCCATTTGGGCCTGAGCAAATGAGTGTCTCATCCCTGTGCTCTAGCAATCTGTCCCACGGTGGGAAAACAGAATGGAGCCCAGGCCTAAGCAAGTATGCAAATCACATTCCTTGGCCTCTAAGATTCGTTCAAAGGTGAGCTTGCAACCTAAGATGATAAAACCAAAAGAAAGATCAGACTTTTGTGTGACAGTTGATAAAAAAAAAAAATCTATTTTCCTCTGCATGTGAACAAGGAGGCTCATGGCTCTGCGAGCTGCTGGCAACCACCTTCTTACCTTGAGGAAGTGAACTAAGCAGCCAGCAGAGGAAGATAAAGGCAGGAGGACCTCAACAAAGGGCGTCAGAGTCTTGGTGACAACATGACCTTTGTGGTCAAACCACATTGGAAGCCTTCCCTGGACTTTTCAACTACAGAGGACCAAAGGTCCTTTTTATTACTTAACTCAGTATGAGTTAGGATTTTTTGTTCTTTGCAAACAAAAGTATTCTATCTTAGCAGCGTCACTGCAGATTCTGGAATGCTAACATCAATATGCTGCTGGCAGAAGTAAAATCTGATACTACTACCTTTTGGAGGACAATTTGACAATATGTATTAAAAGATCTAAATATGGACATATCCTTCAACCTAATTTATAAACTTGTAAGATTGTATTCATTCAATCAATAAGTATTTAAGCACTTTTTATGTACCAAACACTATTTCAAGAGTCAGGAGTTTAACACTGGGCAAAACAAAGTTCTTCATGAAACCAGCCTTTCTAAATAATCAGAATGTGTTCAAGGATTTATCTATAAGGATGTTAACCTGAGAACTCTTCACAATAGGGAACAATTAGAAACAATATAAATGCAAAAAAAAAGGTGATTGCTTAAATACATTTTGGGGCATTGGCATAATAAAATGCCATTCAGGCATTTAAAATGAATTGTGGAAACCAATGATAGGGAAACTTTCCTTATACTAGTAGTTGAAAAAAGCTGGTAGTAAGAATGTAAAGGGCAACTCATGCTTATGTACTTATATGTGTATATTTATATACAAGAAACACCTGCCATTAGACACTCTAAAATGATACATTATTCTGAGTAGAATTATGGGTGCTTTTGATTTTCTTCTTTGTACATTTTTATATTTCCTATTATGAAAATGCCTTCCCTTTATTAGAAAAATATATCAATCTTACAGAATGATCTCAAGTAGTTTAAATTAAAAAGTAAGTAAATAACACTTAAGTGTTCATTAATATTGTACTGTCTCATAAATCCAAGGTGACCCTGAAAAAAGATGTGTAAATAAAGGGTCAGACTAGCATCCGCCATTCTAGGTCATGTCTACTCAGTGAACACTGTCACAAGTTTTTCTTTTTAATGAAATTCATACTTTTTAATGGAATATAGTAAACAAGGATTTGAAGCTGTTTAATGACTGCATGGGCTGGGCCCTAGGTCTCTTGTCTTGGGATAGAGGGCTATTTCTACCACACTGTGGTCTCTGCCCAGCACACAGACAACACCATTAGAATGACTCTGTCATCAACAGAGAGTCATTCAATACATTTGGAGAGTATTAAAAATAGCTTGGCAGCTCCAAGGGCTACTATTTAAAAACTTAAAACCAAAGTACACCCTGAATTTAAAATGTAAAGAAATATACAGTGTGGGTTTAAAACATTTGCATTCTCTTCCTTGCCTTTCAAATGTATAGACTAGAATTTAAAGTGTGTGTACATTTACAGCCACGTCCACACTGGCAGAGTGAAACTGTGGTAGGGTGAAGTTGGCAGTAAACTCTTTTTGTCCCCCCTCGCTTTCCTTTTTGCCCTTCCTTCGTTCTCCAGGAAACTCTATTCAGCTATTTTCTGGATGCCTGATGTAAAAGAGAAATTATGACTTTAATGATTGAATAACAGTTACAAATTTCCATTTCATTTTGCTTAGCAGCTCAGATGTGGTTTAATGAAGCATGAATAGAATCCTCCCAAAGGTGGATCTGAGCTGAACTGATGAGGCTTCTGACTGCCAATTCTTCTGCACACTAAAATAGCAGCATAACCTATTACATGTATTTGTTATCTGTTACTAAGAGAAAATGACCAACCCACCCAGAGAAACAGAAATACAGTGGATCATGAGACTACTCAAAAGAACAGAAACCTGTTGGTTACACTCAGCATGTTCACACACTCTTAAACAACAACAAAAAAAAGGCAAATGTTTCCAAGCAATCAAAATAAAAGTGTTCACCAAAGATATATTTTTGTGTTTGTTTGTTTTGAAGTGTATGGCCTAAACACTCTTCAGATGGTCAGTTCTAATCAAGAAAGTATTTTTCCCAAACATCAAGTTGATAGGTATCAAATCTCTTCAGTAAATGTTTCTTCAGTGTTCATATGTGTAGAATTCTGTAGAAGATCTAACTGACCTAAAGGAGATGCAGCGACATCTAAGAGATCAACCCTGCGGGCAGGAGACTTGCTCTGCAATCATACTGGCTCTGAAGCAGGCACCTCCATGAGCAGCAGTTACACGTTTCTCTAATTTCATGAAATATTACTCTCTTTTCTCAAAAATTCTTCATAAACCTTGTGTCTGGAGTTGATTTCCATGATTAACTTAGGAGAAAGCAAGAAAACAGACAAGTGAGTGTGAGACTCTGAGTTTGGTTCTGGCCTTTAGTAGTCAGATTATGACTTTGAGCAAAGTGGACGATAATTTATTGTGACCGATAAAATAACATTGATCTTGCCATGGAATAGGAACCAAGGATTCAGAGCCATCCATGTGTTCTAATTTGGATATGGCAAGCTTAAAACCTATTTATAACTTTTAAAATATTTTATGGCTCTTTCTTTCCAAAGAAGCGCACATCATATTGCACAAGGTTTGCTAATATACAAGTGTTCTTCTCTGCCAAAAGCAGCTGAGAAAGCAAAAGGATTACCCAAGGATTGTTTTTCCAACCTGACTTTGACTTTGTAATGGGTAATTGTACAGAAATATTTGGTACTTAATAACCTTGAAACTTCGAATTCAAAAAGATTTTATGGCTCTAAGGCTACACGGCCTGTTGGCTCAGGTTCATAAATCCTCTGAGAATGGACCTGGCCATTGGAACTGTACCCACCTTTGTGCTGATGTAAAACAATAATGCCGAGCCCTAGCACGGTGCCTGCCTGTGGGGGGCGCTGGATGGTTTATCAGGCTGAACAGGGTATGAATTATGGCTTCCATTTAAATTGGTTGGGAAGGACACCTGACTTGGGATGGGAACCACACAATACAATATACCATACAGATGATAAATTGTAGAATTGTGTACCTGAAACCTGTATCATTTATTAACCAGTCATCTCCAATAAATACAACTTAAAAAAAAAAAAGAACAAATTGGTTGGAAAATAAGGAACCTCCATTCCTCTTAATTTATGTTTTCAAAGAACCACACAATACCAGATTATTAGCAATGCTTGCATTATCTCTGCAATCCAAAATCAGGGCTATCCAGGCACCCTTTTATACAAAATGAACAAAGTTTCATACAAAGCTATCAAATTTTGACTTTTCCATTGAAAGAATAAAAGCACACCAGTCAGGGGTTACATGGGGCAGGGGGAGAGTGGCTGCATTTTCTCTGGGACTATGGCAGGGAAGCATCTAATTTCCAGAAGCCGAGTTTTTGACACAGGGATCCCAACCTGGGATCACAATTTCCTTGTAGATCTCACCACTATACCTCATGAACATCCAAACCTCTGGCTGCACTCCCAGACACCCTCCTTCCTTGATGTTATCACAGTCCCCTCCCAGGTGGGCTCCCTATCCAGGCAGAAAGAGAGGTGAAACAGCCAAAGTCACTCTTCTCTTTAAGGCTTCTCTGTAAGTAGCTTCCCCTCACAAAAGAGTTTCTGCCTGAGCCTCATCTAAGTACAGTGATTCTTAAGTAAGATTGCAAGATGGCTGTTAAATATTAAAAAACACACCTCTTCTGTTTCATGGCCTACTTTGTTTTTCTAATTTTCAAAAATTATCTTTCATCGTACGGGTACACACAGTTCCTTTTATATCTGTGCTTTACTTAAGCAATGAAGAGAGTGTTTAGAATTTCACTTGCTGGCTCTCATATACCTGCAAAATGCTTTATTTTTCTTCAATTGGATTTAAAAAACATTTTCCCCAAAAAACTTTAGATTTCTTATTTCTCCATTTCTCCCACTGAGAGTTCAAACTTAAAAAAAAAAACAAAAAAAACTGATGACACCTCCAAAGGCCAGGTTCATGCCAAAGTCAGCAAGATGAAAAGCAGAATCTAACATTTTGCATAAGAATATTTACATTCCCATTAGCTTTTGCTATGTATCTCATCCCCTGGGGCTGGCTGCAGAGGTGCCCTGGAAAGAGAAACAGAAGTTTGTGCCTCTCTCATAAGTTGACATACTAAACCGGGAATAAATGTGGCCTGGGTCAATTAATGTATAAACTTCAGTGGACACTCCTGGTGGAAACTGTTTAAAAATTATATGGGTGAAACATTCTACTCTCATTAAATATCTTCGTCCAAATCTCATTATGACAATGATTTTTATGGCCTGATTGAATGTACCCTTAATAAAAAAAAATTGCAAAAAGCTGATATAAAAATTAAATATATATATGGGGAAGCACTAAATCGTGTATTTTCTACTAATGCTTTAAAGGTCTGCTGGTAGAAACTAGTGGTTATGTAACAAGTCGATTTCAAAAGATTGCACCTTTTCCGACTACATCCTGATAAAACAGTTGAGCTAAAGTCCCTCAATATTCTGGCCATTCAAATAAAAGGAAATACATTAATTCTTTGCTGAGGGGGAGGGGGAGGAGAGACAATATATCATGAGAAAGCGGTACCAATCTTCCCCAACAGTTAGGGAGGAAACACACATTTGTCATTTCGGGGTACTAACGTATGATCCTCCGAAATAGAATGTGGTGCCTGATCTACTTAGGTGTCTACAGTTACTTCGCTTGGCTAGGCCTGGAGCAATTAAAGCTAATGCTTCTCCCCAGCACACCTAAGCTTATTGACTTTTCTTTTTTTTTTCCTGGCTTTGCCTTGCTAGTTGTCCCCAGCACCAGCCCTTTGGGGTCAAGGAAGGTTGGGGGCCCTCCTTCTCACTGTCCAGACCGCCGGTAACCCAACTCGGGTAACGCTGCCCGAGTTCCACGGCCCTCCGCGCCAAGGGGGCACAGGGCGCGGGGGGGCACTGGCCTCGCAGCGAACCGCCCCCAAGCCACGGGGGGCCCCCCGCCAGGCAGTCCAGGTCGCGGGCTCTGTCAGTGAGGCCGAGCGCCAAGAGCTCGCGTTTTCGTTTTGAAAAGCGACGCAGCTCCCTCCGCGGGCGCAGTCCCCGCGCCCCCGGTCCCCGCAGGGGCCGCAGGGGGTTCCCCGGACTCGGAGGCGTGAGGGCAGGAGACCCTGGGAGCCAGGCCGCCTCCAGCCCGAGCCCGGCTCCGGCTCCGGGGACCGAGCCCGGCGGCCCAGCGCCGCGCCGCGCGGGGAGAGAAGCAGCTGTTCCCAACAGCTGGGGGGCGGCGGCGCCGGGCGCCCCAGGTGCGGCCGCGGCCAATCGCAGGCGTCCGGCCCGCCCCCTCCCCAGCCGGGCGCCGACCCCCGGCCCGCGGGGGAAGGGAGCAGCCGGGGGGGAGCGCCGTCCTCGCCACTTGTCTTCCAGCTTCCGCGGCGGCAGGGACGGAGCGTCGGCCGCAGCCGAGCGGAGTCGCCCACCCCCGGCCCTACCGCCGCGCCCGCCCGCCCGCCCTCCTCCGCGCCCGGCCGCGCTGCCCGCCGCCGCTCCCCGCGCCCCACCCGAGACACCTAATTTCTAAGCAAGAAAAGAATCTACCTCTGCACGCACCCCGCTCTTCGCTGGAGGACCACCCTCTCTTTTTCATTTTTGGCCTCCCCGCCGGGTGAGTGGAAACCGCTCGCACGTTCTACTGAACCGGATCCGAACCCAGACGATCCGGAGAATCTGTACCGTGACCGGCAGGGGGGGCGGCAGGAGAGACGCAAGTCGAGTCTCCGGGGCTGCTGGCGACTTCGGCAGCCGCGCGCCCGGCGCCCTCGGCCGCCCCCGGCCGCCCGCCCCCGCCGCGCCGCCGCCGCCGCCGCCGCCCTCGCCCCCGGCCTCGCCCCCGGGCCCCGGCGGCCGCGAGAGGGTGCAGGAGACGCGGAGCCGGCGGAGGAGGCGCAGCCGCAGCCGCAGCCGCAGCCGCAGCCCGAGCCGCGGGGCGGGCGCGAAGATGCACACGACTCAGAAGGACACGACGTACACCAAGATCTTCGTCGGGGGGCTGCCCTACCACACCACCGACGCCAGCCTGCGCAAGTACTTCGAGGTTTTCGGCGAGATCGAGGAGGCGGTGGTCATCACCGACCGGCAGACGGGCAAGTCGCGGGGCTACGGATTTGTAAGTGGCGCGGCCGCGGGGAGGGGGGGCGGCGGCTAGGAGCAGGACGCCGGGGCCCGCTGGGGTGGGAACCCGAGGGGTAACCGGGGGGTAACCGGGGCCCGGCTGGGGTGGGAGGAACCGAGCGGCGCCCAGCCGGGGTGATCGTTGTTCGGGGCTCGGCGAGACCGTGCGAAGCACCCCTCGGGCTGGAGCGGCGCTGCCCCCGCGTCCCGGCGGAGCTGGGGAGAGGGGAGCTGGTCCCGGCTCCTGGGGTTCCGCGGAGACTGGGTGCGTCGCGGTGTCAGGGGCTGGTGGGGCCCGAGTGCAAGGAGAAAACCGTGACGACGGCTGGGTTGGGGGGCCGGGGAGGGCTGGGAGGGAGGGGCTGCACCCCCGCGGCATTGCGCTCCGGGGCGGGAGGCCGGTCGGGAAGCGCGCTGTTGCTTTTGTAAAAAACGCCTGTGTCTCCTCCCGGCGCTCCGGCTTGGGGCCCGGAGGCGACACCCCAGGAGGGCTGGGGCTCTTCTCCTTCCAGCCCCCACCCTTTTTCGTTTAACTGCAAAGATGGGTTCTTTAAAAATAGGGTCCTACGGCTCTTTGCAGAACTGAAATAGAGCCCAGGAAGCTTCCTGGGGATGCAAGCGTGTGGACTCAGCTGCCCGGGAGCGGGGAGCTCCCGAGCAGGACAATAGCTATTGTGGTTGGGGAGTGTTTGCGGGTGGCTGGGAGCGCGGGCGGATGTGAGGCTGGACTTCTTTTTTAAAGCAAACAGTGCCTCGGGTCCGGTGGAGACCTGGGGGGCTTTGGGGGCGGGGTGAAGAGGACCTAGAGGAATTCTGAGAGAATTCAGGCTTCCAAATTTTTGCTAGGCCCTGCTAGCTAGCACCTTTAAGACTTTGGAGCGTGTGTGTGTGTGTGTGTGTGTGTGTGTGTGTGTGTGTGTGTGGTCAGGGTGGTGGGGGCGGTATTTCTTCCTTTCTGTTTTCTTCCCTTTTCTTTTTGGGGGGGGGGGGGTAAAGGGGAGTATCAAGGAGTAAGTTCCAAGAAGAAAAATAAAAAAGAAAGAAAAAGTTTAAGGACCCTCTCCTCCCCTTAATTTGATCATGAATGACATTTCCAGTGCGATTCTGGTTTCCTTCAAGGGTTGATTTAGAGCTTTGTATGTATGTCTGTGTGTGTATGTTGCTAAGGTCACCATGGCTGACCGGGCAGCTGCGGAAAGAGCCTGCAAGGATCCCAACCCCATAATTGATGGCAGGAAGGCCAATGTGAACCTGGCATACTTGGGAGCAAAACCAAGGATCATGCAACCAGGTGAGAAACGGGGGTCCCTCTGCACCTCCCCTCCCCACTAGAGAGGCCCACTGCTGCATAGAATGAATCCTCGGTTTAGAACATCGGGAGATGTATTCAGTAAAGTTAAACCATGGCTGGTGATTCTACCAAGGCATTAAAGGTAAATAAAGGGGACTTGTAACCACTTCTTGTACAAAAATAGATCTTGGGGGACTGGACAGTTTTTTTCACATCCAGACTTGGACATGACTCACCTGTTTTCCGTAGTCGGAGTCCACTCTCCGTTTTTGAGTTTCTAGACACTTGTAGATAAGTCAGATGTGGATTCTATGGGCCAAATTTGTCCATTCTAGCTGGTTGTACTTCCTAACGCAGTGTTGTCTCTCTTTTTTACCACCAGTTGCCTAGGCTCAAAGCAGGCACTCAGACTTGAACACTGACCCGAGAAAAGCCTAGTGGGGCAGGTGGAGGTGTCTGGATGATAAAGGTTTAACATAAAATCACAGAAATCTAGGAATTAGAATAGATTTCACATACTCCACTACCCTCATGTTACAGATGAAAAAACTGAGAAACTGATAGAGATGAGAAATGATTTACTCCAAAGTCACATAGCCATTAACCGCCAAGAGGGAGCATGGTTTTGTCTATGTGAAAACATGACCTTTTGCATGTCTAACACTGCCCTTTGCATGAGCACACGGAATTGAGAGTTGACTGTTGAACGGATGTAATCTTCTCTTGAAATTTTGGAGATTGACCCTTCCATCCAAACAGATTTACTAGGAAACTAGGTTGTCAAGAAAGTGGGTGCATGAGCAACTATCTATGAACATTAAAAAACATGCATTTGTCTAATACATTGAGTGTAGATACTATCCAGAGAAGAAGGAAAAGAGAGTTTATTTTGATGAATTTTTATACTGTAATCTGTAAAAGCCATAATCTTCCAAAGCATTGTTCAAGGCATTCCAGAGTGCTCCAAATTACCAAGAATTTTTATAGATCATTATTCAGCATCATAGGAATATTTATGCATGTAACTTCATTAGCAGGTCCTATTGTTGCTTTAATTCCATGAGAATTTTTCCCTGGACTGATTTTCTAAGGTCTTATTCTATGTCAGCTAAACTTTGCAGATGATTTTTAGTTTCCACTTGTAGCCTATTAAAATGTTTTATTTGGATCAGCAATAGCATTAATAAAACTGGCTTTCAAGTATATAGCTAATATTTTCTCTAAAGTATTAAAAGGATGGTTATCTTTTCTAAGATAAATGAAAGTTGTGATTGCTCTTTCTGTGTAGGGTGATACATGTCTAACCATGCACCAATGGAGAATGTGGTATGTTTTGTTGTTAGGTTTTGCCTTTGGTGTTCAGCAACTTCATCCAGCCCTTATACAAAGACCTTTTGGGTAAGTCAATGAACCAGGCCCTCCTACCTTTCAGCTGCTATCATTTGTTAACCTGCTTCTTATATACAGACAAGACCATCGTTGCCACAGAATGTTCCTGGTTATACATATTTATATATGTTTGTGTATTCTTAATGCTGATAACATAAATATTTTTAGATGAGTCAAGTTATCTGACCACGTATGCAGCCTCCAAACCAGACAAATTTTGAGCTTATGATTAACAAAACAAAACAAAAAATACCAGGTATGACTTGTGTACCAGACCGTTGTGTCCCGGCACCATGACTGCTGTTCAACTTGACTCAATGTTATTTATCTCTTTCTAACCTGACAGGGCTCGTATACAGTTAAGCTAACTGATCAGAAGGATACCATGATAAGAGGTGGAATAGTTCTGTTTGGAATTAAACTGTAACCAGTAGACTCAGACACACAAGCTCAGATGGTGATTAACGATGCATGGATGTTGGTGTTGTTGTTTTACTTTTCACAATAGTCAATAGACCTCCGTGTGCTTTATTTTATTTATTACAGTCATGAAGTGGTGTTGATAGCTAAACTGTGTGCTTTTTACTTAATTGAACAGAGCTGTAGTGAAAGTGTTTTCTTTTCCTCGGGGAAGGGGCTCTTTGTGTTTTGGTTTTGGTGGTGGTGTTGAGGAGTGTTGACTTTTGACTTTGCCATGGGAAGCAAAGGGCCTCTTTTTTTTTTTTTTCCTTGCTTTTAAGCTGTAGCCTGTGACTTCCATTTAACCGTACTTTTGTAGTGAGTGCTAAATGGTGTGATTTCCCTCTGTAAGAATACAGATATATTGCTTGCATGTCCTAAGTGTCTGTTTCACCGGGGAGTTTTCTGGGAATGGGCTCTTTCTTTCGCAATGTGTATCCACTTGTAGGCCTTCTAATGAAAGGTTCGGCAGCTCTTCGCAGACTGGTTAACACTAGTCAAGTTTTCCAGTAGAGCGGCACTAACTTTCACCTCTCAGCCCTAACTCGGGTGAACAGCCTGCCCATATATCTGTGTTATCTCTGGGTTTTATGATGATCAGCTTTCCTCACTTGCACGCCCTCATTTTCTTGACATTCAGACATAATATGGGCGGGAGATCTCCTAACACCTAAGTTTATTCTGAGCACTTAGAGTCTGTTTGGCTGTATTCTACATGATCAATATTGCTGTAACTCTAATGTCAGAGATTTAAACTTCTTTTCAAATATTTTAACTATTCGAGAAGTGCTTTATCCTCAACAACACTTTAGCTTAACACCCAAACTTCTATATGCGTATGTAGCGTGGAAGGTTAGATTCTGCTTAGATTGTTATCTACCTTATGTGTCTCTAAGAAAAGACCCCCCCAAAAAGTAATTTTTTGAAGAGTCAATTTATATCTTTCATGAATACCTTCTTACAACCCTCCCATTAACATATCAATACTTCACCCTTATTGGCAACTGTTACTTTTTTTAAACTGTGAAAGAGTCTTCTGTCCAATATCATTAAAAAAGACCTTCATATCCATAGTTCTTTATCAATGCCCCATCCAAACAATCCTGGATACTGACAATAATTAGTGGGTTTATTGGTTCAACTACTTGTGTGGGCCCCTCCCCCATCACTGGTCTAGACTGCGTTGAAGGAGGGGTTGGAAAGGAAAACATACATCTTAGGTAGTGATGGTGAACTTAGTCATGATCTCACACTAATAATCTTGAAGCAGTTATACAACTGAATTGATCAACATGTATTAGTATGTGTTTATTTTTCTCTGTGCTAGGGTTGGTATAAAATAAGGACATATTGCACTTTAGTTTGAGAACTCAAACCAATCAGAAACTTGCTAAGATACTTGGTATTGTTTTCAGTACAAAAGGAATTCAGAATAGCAAGAAAATAGATGATTGGAGGAGTTGAACTAGGCTTTGTGGGGACTTGAACTAGATTTGAACCAATGGCTATATCCTAGACAGGTAAAAGGAAGAATGGACGTGTCTCAAGGATATAGGATGAGGTGAGCATAAGCAAAGGCACAGAGAAAAGGCTCAGCATGAAGAATGTTTATGGAGGGCCCTTGAGAACTAGCCATAGAAATCTAGACTGCTTGTCAGAGTCCTTAGAGTTCTTCAAGAAAGCAGCATGAGGAGCCTAGGAGCAACCAGAGCGAATTGTGTCACCTGGAAATTTCAGATCAAGCATGTTTTGATAGTAACCTTTTGTTTTTCATCTCTTTTAGTATCAGCTGTCTTCATAAACAATGGTGATTATTACTGTTTGCATAAATTGTTTGAACTTGAGATTCTTATTAAAAATAGATAGCATTCCAGATTAACCAAGCCAGCCTTCTCTTTCTTTTTTAATGGGCTCTCAACACTGCTCTAAGTCCCAGCGTCTGTACCTAACAAATCACACCTGGTCATCCTGAATTCTATTTGAATGCTACACGTTCTTATTTTAGGCCTGGAAAGAAGCTTGTGAATTTTTTATTTTATTTGAAGTTCTAGTAACTGAACTCTTTCTTCCTAATTGTAATTCTTAAATGGCCCCCAAATTACTCTGGGCCTTTAAAGAGAAAACCTTGGCCTAAAGAATTTCCGATGTAACACAGTGGGTACATGTATAGAAACTTGTGAATTTTCTGAACAATATATTATAAATATTTTAAGTTTGAAAGAAGCATTTTCTTATTGAAACCTTGGAGAAAGGAGAATGCAGATCTGTGAACAGAAATGTCTAGGCTAGTTTAGTCAGGCTGAAATATACTTAAACATTTATTCAATATACCTCTAAGTGCTAAATTTTAGGCTAGTTGTGTTAACACCATAAGGGGTGTTATATTGTTCACTAAAAGGGGCACGAGGGACAATAACTAACATTAACTGAACATCTGCTACATGCCTAGTACTGATAAGGGATTTAAATAAATTACATAATTTAATTCTCACAATAATTATTTGATGAAGGCACTGTTAATGTCCTTCCCATTGGGTGATAAAACTGATGAAGAGAGGTGACTTAACTTACCAGGGCTAGCAAGTGGTAGAGTTTGACTCTAGGGTCATAATCATGGTTACCCGACCTTTCAAAAGCCATGTTCTTTCTTCTGTTCCTAGTTGTAGCCAATAAAACCCAACTTTATTCTCTCTTGTAATCTAGTAAGAAAACTTACATGCACCCTAATGGCTGTTTCTGTATCTTCAGATAAGGGAGAGAGACATCAGGTTGGTGGGATCAGAAAGGAGGTAGAAGTTGACCTAGATTTTAAAGGGTGGTGGATGATAAGGAACTCTTACATGAGTACTTAGAGATCTTCGTCATTGTAGGCTCTTTGCATACTTTTATTTACTGCACAGCAATTCGAGTTGGAAATATTGGGTTCATTTCACATATAGTAAATATATGAGATTAAAAGGTTGAAGTGAATTCCTGAAGGCTCTACACGGAGTGAGTGTAGGAGCTAGGGCAGATCGGATTTGGATTTCAACCAGTAGGATTTCAACCGGTAGAGATGGAGTGAGGATTGCCATCGCTGGCAAAAGGATGGCATGAACAAAGGTGAGGACCTAGAAACGTGTGGTATGGCGCGGAAACATTGAGGAGTCCAGCTGATTTGGGTTAAGGGTAATGTGGAAAGTAGTCCAGAGAAGTATTTTGGAGCCAGAACTATTAAAGGTCTAGCATACCAAAGTTTAAGAAATTTGTGCTTAGGAATGATGTGAGGGGCCATAGATTACTAGAGCAAGCAAATGAGATGAAGTTGTATAGTTTTGTGATAGATTGGAAGAGGAAACCAGTTAGGATGTCAAAGGTCACAGAGGGACCTGAAGTGATAGGAAGAAAAGGAAAACAGTAAAATTTCTTTCAAAGTTGCCCAAAGTATCTGCTATGTTCTTGTGCTTTTGTAACTGCTGGGTTTGTACATTCTATGATTAGTTGAGGGAAAGTATGCTGATAGATACTTAGTAGGAGAGAGATTCTCAAGTTGCCTTACTGGGTTCCCTAGACTATGAAAAGAACTCGTAATACAGGGATTTTTTTTCCGAAGTCTCACTATGCTTTAGTCCATTTCTGCCTCCCTTCCGGAACTCAGATATTTTACACTCTACATTGTCTTCTGGATTCTCCTTTCTCTGAGTCTTAAAGGACTCCAGAGTTTCATTTGTCTTCCCAACTTCTTCCTAACCCATACCAGATTTCATGTAGGACTCTGACATTCCCAGGAACTTTGTACTCTCATAAGTACATTATCAAATAAAAACTCTTAATGTAAAATAAATGTAGAGACAAGAGTCCTGTAAGCAACCCTGCTTATCTTTTAATGCATTCTTCAGACCTATGCACACACACAATTTTACCCTCCTTAGCTGTAGGCTAAAGTTATTTTCAGTTAACACCTTTATGTGAAGATACAAACCTAGCAACCATCATGTTACGTTGTCTTTAAAACTTCGGGAGTCCAGGGGTTAATGTTTCCATATCAGTGAGCTTCATACTGGCTGGCCTTTGCAGCTGATAGATGTTTTACTTTGGCCTTATAAAGACATTTTACCCACTGGAAACCCTTGTCGCATGACAGGATCAAAAATAGCCCAGCTGCAGCCCCTGCTGTCCATCACCACATGTAAACTGGCGTGAGTGTAGGCTCTCTTAGCCGTGTCCGCACATTGGTGGCCTCCAGGGACAGTGTTTTGTAAAGCCACACCTGTCGCTGTGAGGGAACCAATCACCTGACCTACAGAGGCGTTTCAAGTGTGTGCATGACCATGCGTCTGGTTTCTGACAAGCAGTTCAGCACATCGCTGAGTGTCCTGAGAAACCCTTGATGACGTGGTTTCTCCTGGCACTGGGAAAGATCTACAAGGCTAGTAAATTTGAGTGTATTTTTATCATTGGGGTCAAAGTTCAGGACCCTCTGTGATAAATTCATCTTTTCCATGGATGTTCGTTAATGAGTGTTTTCTGTAAAACTCTGAAAAGGCAAAGAAAAATCTGTTTTTGAACATCTAAACGTGAATTTTTCTGTTTTGAGTTCTTTAAAATTTGAAGATTGTTATTTGTACTTCTTATAAGTTGGCTTTGCCAGCATCCAGATGGCATTATAGTGTCATATTTTTAGAAGCATAAGGGGTTTTGTTGGAGATTATTTTAAAGAAAGATGAAATAAACCAGATGTTCATGGTAGTGTTTTAAGTGGACAGTAATGAATCCCAAGAGTGAGAATGGAGATGCATGGGTTTTGAGAAATACCTCTTGTGATTTAATTTTTTTAAATGAATGTTTAAGTAAATTCATTGGAGTGTGTTATGTATGTGATCTCTGAATGTATAATTTTAAAAGGTATTTGTGTTTCACTTTCTTGAACTTTTGCAGGATAATATACAACAGTAGAATTGATTCATATGAAGTATCTACTTATAGGCAGAATTAAAGCAGATATGCCAATAAATCTATTTCTGTTGATTTGGAGGATAAAACAAGAGTTAGTACATATGCAAAAAAAGTTTCCTTACTCTATTGTGTAAACCTTTTAAGTTTTATTAATTTTGGAAGTATTTAGTTGTATTTCCCCCTGCCTTTTCCCTCAACCTCATCATTTCCCCAAAATCCCTTCTGTCTGTCTTGCATAGAGATAAACAAGCTGGCTGACCTTCAGTTGCCTGATAGTCAAACAGGTTTGATTGACCCTTGTGTCCTTATGAATTTTATGGAGAGAAAGAAAGAAAAAGACAAAAAGTGTGCTGCACCTCTCTTTCAGATCACTGCCATGAATGTTAATAGCATTTCTGTAGCTTCCCACAACAGCCTCTTGTGATAGAGTGAGCTGCACTACAATTCGTTTGAGAAGTGTGATTCTGCTGTGTTTACCACACTTGTGAACTTTTAAACTCCTTTTTTTATTTTGTCGCCTGCTTCTTTTTTATTATTATTTTTAATAAGGGTGACTGAGGTTGCAGAGAGATTAATGTGTGCTGAGTCTGCATAGCAATTTGAAGTAGGGTTGCCATGATAATAAACATACAGATTTTGTTGAAATTTTTGTTTTGACAAACCAGCCATCACCCCCTGGGAACTGAATGATCATGGATTACCTGTTGAGTCCTGTGTTCACAGCTAAGAATTTTTCTATTTGCCAAACAGTTTTGTTTTGTAAACTCATTACAATTTTCTCAAGTCTTAATCAATTAAGCATTTATTAAATACCTCTTATGTGCATAGCCCTCATGAACCTTGATTTATTTTTCGAACTTTCGCTAAATGATATTTATTGGATCTAAACGATTATAAACAAAAATGTGAGCAGGGAGGGTATCATCATATTTTGATAGCTGAATTCCTTTGGGGGCACTCCCTGACTTTGGCTACTGCCAGAGGACTCTCACGGACCCCTGGAAAGCAGATATTGTGGCAACCCTATGCTCATAATAACCACTAAATTTGAGTCTGTCGTATTTCTGAGCAAGCATTGCTATAGATAGGAGGCAACTACTGCCTGACTTTGTTTTCCATTTCTCAACAGGATACCTGCCCACTATGTGTATCCACAGGCTTTTGTGCAGCCTGGAGTGGTCATTCCACACGTCCAGCCGACTGCAGCTGCTGCCTCCACCACACCTTACATTGATTACACTGGAGCTGCGTACGCACAATACTCTGCCGCAGCTGCCGCCGCCGCCGCCGCCGCCGCCTATGACCAGTACCCCTACGCAGCCTCTCCAGCTGCTGCAGGCTACGTCACCGCCGGGGGCTACGGCTACGCCGTGCAGCAGCCAATCACCGCCGCGGCACCTGGGACAGCTGCCGCCGCCGCTGCAGCAGCTGCCGCCGCAGCCGCGTTTGGCCAGTACCAGCCTCAGCAGCTGCAGACAGACCGAATGCAATAGACCAGCCATCTGATCAAAGTTGAATTGTTTTCTCTTTCCCTCCCAATTTCCCAATTTTTAGTAGCTAATAAGAGTTAACATTAACAGCTTTAAAAAAAAAAAAAAAAGCTATGCTTTGTGAAGCAGAATTAATGTTATTTTTATACTCCAGTAGTGTTCTAGATGAGAAAGAGGTGAGAGAGAGGGGAGTGGGCGCAGTTTTGGAAACCAATCCCAAAGAGCCTGAGGAGATGAAAGGCCACTAGGAAAGGACTGCGGAAGTAACAATGGAACTTCACTTTTATAATGGGATTTTTATTTTTGCTCTTTTTATAGTATCAGGGAAGCAAACTGCCTTTTACAAGTTAGAAGATGCTATTTGAATCTTATTGAACCAGGGAATACAGAGTGAGCAATACATAGCTTGAATTTCATTTAAAAGCAGATTTTTTTTTTTTTTTTAGAAAAACAAAATGGTGAAAGCACTGATTGTCATTTTTAAGTTGCGAGGGCCTATAGAACTTTCTCAAGTAAGAAGGTAATGTTCTTACTCTCAAAAATGGGCATCGAACAATCAACCTAGGAGCGTGGCAGTGGGTAAAATGGTGAACAGGCACCAAAGCGATTTTCTCATCTATCCCATGGATGAGTGGGACTGCGGAGCAAGTGATGTGGAATTAATGGGTGCAACAGCTGTACAGACAATCAATACCATGCACAGTTCTGGAAAGAACACATCACTTGTGCTTGTTTGATGAGCTTGTCACATTCTAATCCCTCTCCCCATCCTGTTTCAATTTTGGGAAACTTGTATCTGCTGGTGTCAGCAATTCTGATTCTGAAATAGGATCAGGCTTTTACTACAACAGCCTTCTCTTTCTATTTATTGTGTCGACTCGTGGCTTATGATTAAAGGCAGGCAAAGTTTGCAGACTCTAAACCCTTAAGAATTGTCTTAAGGGCATTTATTTTTTTCCCCTTTTTGAATAATTTTACACTTTTTAGTATCTATTTCAGAGTCCTATTTAAAACTATTTATTAGTGAATACAGTACATGAGACAACAAAGTTACTGAGATTACAGTTCTTCAGAGGTAATGATAATGTGGTTTATACTGTGCCTTAATAGTAATGCTATTTAAGATAATTTATTTTTAAGTTTTACTATGCTGCACTCTAAAGGAAGGAACTTTAGATGTGACACTGTAAAATTATGTATTCATCTCATGGCATAAATTATTTAGTAGGTCTAGATGTAGCATATTAAATATTAACCTATTCAGCTAAAGATGTTGACTTGGATTTATTTAAATTCATATGTGCACTGTATGAGAGAGTACTCTTACATGAACACATTTTAGTTTTTAAAAAACAGCCTCTATTGCTAGTTTCATGCTTCCTTCTCTAATTTTTGCTAGTGTAGATCTCATTTATTGGTACTTCATTAGTTTAACACTATTCTCATGTAGTTTATGTAGTTTTTAAATGCTGCTTTACATTTTTCTTCTGAAACTGCAATACTTGCAATTTTTATTCTTAAGCTAAATTGAATACTATTTTACACTGTATTGGATTTTTATACTTGAACAATTTCATACAAGGGAAGACAGGTTAGCGTTTTTATGGACTTTCTCCATTACCACTGGATTTACTTTAAGTATTCCCATTCTAGACAGTGTTATGTAATGTAGACATGACTCTCCTGTGCAGATTATTTATTCATTATGTACATTGCTTTATAACATTTCAGATCTTCTCATCTATTCACTTGTATTAAATATAATTTTTAAAAACTCCTGTTGCACTGATTGTTTCTAATTTTGTCATAGAAGTAGAATGATTTCTCTTTTTAATTAGAATTCATGGCCATGGTTTACATGTAACAATTTCAGTGAACAGAAAACTTCCCGAACACCCCATTTTTATACCTTTTAAGTAAATTTTATTAACTCACTTATATACTTTATATGGAGCAAATGACATAAGGTCCTTCTCCAACAGTAAACTCTCAAAGACTATTCGTGTCACTGCTACTTGGTTAACTGAAGATTGCTGAGTGGGCTATAGAAGAAGCACAGTGATGCTGGGAGCAGGGGAACTGATGTTTGGCACTAGGTTGTACCACTTTTTAGCAATGTGAATGGAACAAGTTGCTTTTCTCTTTTAAAATTTATATTTTTAAAATTTAAATTCTTTATTGTTGAAAATATCACATATGTCTCCTTTTCCCCCCATTGGCCTCTCCCCAGCCTCTCCCACCCCCCAGCATATGCCCTCACCACCCTACTGTCTGTGTCCATTGGTTATGCTTATATGCATGCATACAAGTCCTTTGGTGATTGATTAATTTTTTAGAGAGTGAGAGGAAAGGGAGGGAGGAAGAGAAAGAGAGTGAGAGAGAAAGAGAGACATCAATTTGTTGTTTAACTTATTTGTGCATTCATTGGTTGATTCTTGTATGTGCCCTGATGGGGAATCTAAACTGCAAGCTTGGAGTATTGTGATGACACTCTAACCAACTGGCCTACCCACTCAGAGTGAAACAAGTTGCTTTTTGTAATTTTCTTTTTGGATGAGGTTTTTATTTCTTATCTATAATATTGGGAGTAATACCTGTTTCCGTGGTTATTTGATTATTAAATAGATAGATTATATCAACTACAAGTTCCGGAAGGCTGTTTGAGAAGCGGTATGTTCAAAAATCAAATCACTTTTTCCCCAATTAGAAATAATGTAAATTGAATTAATATATTCCAGACCCCCAAATGATTCCCTGTTTTAACCTTTCTCAGTTGCCTTATGGTTGTTTCATGAGCACTTTTACACCCTTAGCAATATCAGCACTCTTAATGGCCTTTTTATGTTTTAAAATTTTGCTAATCATCAATTTCGCCATGCCATACTTGGTAGCCCTATCAGACATGTGAACACCTCTATAATATTTTGCAATTATTTCTTTTTTAAGTTCTATCATTGTTCTCACAGCTTTCCTTTTCACTTTGCTGCTATCACTAACCTTCTTAGGATCCATGGTGACTTACTCTGCATCCTATATAATAAAAGGGTAATATGCAAATTGACCCTAACAGCAGAATGTCCAGGAACGACCGGTCAGTATGACATGCACTGACCACCAGGGGTCAGATGCTCAATGTAAGAGCTGCCCATTGGTGGTCAGTGTGCTCCCACAGGGGAGGCTCCACTCAGCCACAAACCTGGCTGACAGCTGTTAACACAGTGGTGGCAGAAGCCTCTCCTGCCTCCTCGGCAGACCTAAGCATGTCTGACTGTAGCTTAGGCCTGCTCCTCATGGGCCTAAGCAGCAGTAGGACATCCCCTGAGTGCTCCTGGACTGCCAGAGGGATGTCCTGGCTGCCACTCCTGAGAGAGCGGGCCTAGGCTGACAGGTGGACTCGGACTGCGAGGGGACACAGACCAGGCTGAAGGACACCCCCCACCCCCAAATGCACGAATTTTCATGCACCAGGCCTCTAGTAATAAGCAGCAACAAAAGGAAGAAAACACGAATATATTCACAGCACAACTTCCTGAGATACTAACAAGTGAGATTCAGCAGTAAAATGACTCACACTCACACATTCTCTCTCGTCACCTGAGAGATGCATGACTGATCATACAGGTATCAGCATAAGAGCGTTGTTGCATCCAGAACCAAAGTTTTGCTTGACAACCAAGACATTTATTTCTGTGAACTTGGTCAAGAACCTAATTGTCCAAGATGGTAGTCATTCAAGAAAGGAAGTTTGACTATACTTGTCACAGAGTCAAATATATGGTAAGCCTTTGGTAAATGAGCAATAGTAGTTTGTAATGCCTGATAGTGACAGCTAACAAAAAAAGGAAGTCACCTAATAAGACATTACCATTTTTAAATTTTTTCCACTCTGATATGGCAGTACCTAATAAAGTGAATATTAGAACAGCAAATGAATGACTGTCATATTAATTGTTTTAAAGTGTATATATTATGTTAATTATGGAAAGGATTGCTTGTTGGTCTTAATATTTCCTAAATCCATGACATATCTTTTACTACCGTAAGTCCATTAGTTTTCAAAAATTATCAACAGCAGAAAGTTTTGATAACAGATTCTATCATACTTGCTGGTTTATGACAACTATCTTTAGGGTCATTACAATCTCAAATATTAAGTACCTTTAATTTTCCAAAGAAAAATGATACCAGCTTTTCCCTAGGGAATGACATTATTGTACCCCAATCTTGGATTAGTAAAATAATTTCTGAGCTATTTCATTCATTCAATGCATCAATGATTATTTTACGTCAAAGGACATTTTCTACATTTAACTTTTCAGATTTGTGCAAGGTCACTTTTGTTCTCAATAAGCCATACATTGGTTGTTGAACTTTAAAATGAAACATTCTTTGATTTATCAATTTAAAATAGGTCAGACATTTCTGGGGAAAGCTTGTCAAAAATAGCCATACCCAGGAAAGCCAGAAGGCTGTATCTTTCTTTGATTATTTCCTAATCTATATAATATCAGGATTAGCAGTTGTACAGAAGGGAAGTTTTTATGTTATAGTGCTAAAGTATATATTTCTAAAAAATAAATAAAAGTTCTTAATACCTAACGAAGAGGGGAAAGTAGCCTGGACA
Organism: Murina feae; assembly: GCA_004026665.1. NCBI lineage: Eukaryota > Metazoa > Chordata > Mammalia > Chiroptera > Vespertilionidae > Murina > Murina feae. Next base: position 22,383 of record PVJC01017085.1, read on the forward strand.
GAATGTTTGCATTGGTCAAGAATGCTAGTTGTATTTGTAGTTAGAAAAGCGATGGGTCTGAGATCCAAAGAGCTGGCTGTGCTTTACTCACCAGCACAGTGATCTTGAACCCTTCTACCCTGGTAAAATGTGAGTTGATAGTTTCCAATGTAGTTACTCTACTTAACTCTCAGATTATACTGGTTAAATGAATTAATTTTATGAGAGCATTTCAGAAATTCTAAAGTGTTAGGCAAATGGAAATTATAGAGAATACGCACAATCTTAATTTGGAAATTGATCTGAGATCTCATATTAAGTGACTTTTCCAAAGAGGACAAACTTGTATCTTGTGTGGTTATCTTTTTTCTGTCCCAACCAAGTAATAGCTAAATTTACGGTACAACAAGGGCAACACAAAAATTAATATCAAAAAATGGAGTGATTGCTCAGATAGGGGAAGGAAGAAGAGAGAAGATGATGGAATACATTTCTCTTAACAGGGGGACTATATTTAGTTCTTTCCTCACTCCTGTCAAATATTGTTCTTCTTAATTCCCTCTGAGGCTTGAAAGCATTCATTAAGTTGGCAGTCTGAGGTTTGGAGGGGCAGAGGTGAAAAGAAACCAAAAAATAAATAAATGCATTTTCATGCTTACTTTTGTCCTCTCTCCTCCTTCGAGAATTCCAGGCTGTTTCCATGGAAATTCTAGCTTGTTTTGCTTAAGCACTTGATACAGAAGAGGTTTCAGTTAGAGTATTTGTTCTCAATTGAATTTTAGAAGTTCAAGAATGATTTATAGCTAAGTCATTTAAAATCCAGGCATTGAAATCCCAGTCATCAATCAAAATGAGAAAGAAATCACAATACATGTTATAAGCACTGTAGACATTTTAGATAATAAAAATGTTATACATTGATAGCTTTGATGTCATAAATTAGTTCTGTCTTATGGCACAGTGCTTGCTCATTCTTTACCAACTTCTTCAAAGAAAAAGTCTATAAAGTCCCTTTCTCTCCAGTCAGTTGTCTCCCGGAAGATGAATGCCATTGCTTTTTTAAAATCCAAGATGCCATCACTAAGCTAGTCATATATTCTACATGAGTTGGAGAGTATGCATTGTCTTCTATTTTTCAACTTTGAGAGATAATTCTGATTACATCATAATGGGGATTGAGTTCCAATCCTATTTCTTTTCAGATAATCTATACTAATAAAAGCCTAGGTGGTTCTCATGCCCTTTCGTGACACCCTTACATCATCACAAGATGGCCACCACAAGATGGCCAGCAGGGGAGGGCAGTTGTGGGTGATCAGGCCAGTAGGGGAGAGCAGTTGGGAGCAAACAGGCCAGCAGGAGAGGACAGTTGGGGGCAACCAGGCCTGCAGGGGTGGGCAGTTGGGGGCCATGAGGCCAGCAAGGGAGCAGTTAGGCATCAATCAGGCCAGCAGGGGAGCAGTTAGGGGGCAATCAAGCTGGCAGGTGAAGCAATTAGAGGCAATCAGGCAGGCAGGAAGGTGAGCGGTTAGGAGCCAGCAGTCCTGATCGGCCTAAACCGGCATTCGGACAGCCCCTGAGGGGTCCCAGATTGGGGAGAGTGCAGGCTGGGCTAACACAGACACACAAGAATTTTGTGCACTGGGCCTCTAGTATGTTCATAAAAATGTAAATATCTGAAACTAACTTACAAAATGAGTTTTAAATACAAAAACATAGCTTTGCCAAGTACAAAGTTCTGATTTAGCTCTGTTTTTAAACTATGTACATTGGACAGTCTTAACCATTTATGAGTTTGTTCAGTTTCTAAATACTCTGACGCCTGGCAATTTGTTTACACTCGATACTCATGGGTCAGAAACTCAGAAGGGTACAGTGAAGACAAAAGAGATATAGTGGGTACCTTTTAGAGAGTCTAAGCGTATGAGTTTCCATTCTGCATTCCCTTCCTAGGTTTTGAATATTGGAAAAGAGGGATGTGAAAGGATGGAGAAGAAGATAATGAAGAAAGAGGCACTAAGTTAAAAATCACCTTCAAAAGTAGGTAAAAGAGGATGAGATGGAAAGTTTGTGAAGGGGTGTGAGAAGGGCTCAAGCACATGAGAAGGGCTTGCCACGAAGGGTGTCACAGAGGAAAGACAGGGAGAGGTGGCTTGCTGGACGGCAGGAGACTACATCTGGGGATGTGGTGTGGGGAAATCATTTAAAAGACAGTAATTAGACATGTTTTTCTTCTGTTTTCTAGTTAAATAAAAGACATTTAGGATAACAGCTGAGGTTTTGAACTTGCAAAGGTTTAGACATCTTAAAAAATGGAGTATCCTTTATAATTGAAACTGTTTAAAAACAGACCATTGTGGCACCTCTGGTGGGATTAGATAGAGTTTCGTCACAAACTTTAGACCTCCAGGGACAGGAGACACGAATATTTTTTAAATCTTATCTATTGCCCCTTCCCATTTGAAGCAGACAAGTGATTCAGAAGAAAGGAGGGAAAGATTACAGCAAATGTATTTACCTTGCTACCCAGTATATTTGCCTTTACCATATTAAAATGTCCTTTGTGTCCCTGGCTTGGTGGCCCAGTTGTTTGAGTGTCATCTCATACACTAAAGAGTTGAGGTTTCAATTCCTGATCAGGGCCCATATGGGAGCCAACAGATCAATGTTTCTTTCTCACATCGATGTTCCTCTCTCTCTCTCTCTCTCTCTCTCTCTCTCTCTCTCTCTCTCAAAACCAGTAGAAACATATACTCGGTGAGGATGTTTTAAAAATTAAAATGTCATTTGTGTCTGAAAACACACGAGATCTGTGCTGCTGCTTTCCTGATACTAGTGACCCCCTGTTGATGGGCCTTTGGAAACACAATGGAAAGTTTATGAAGGGGTGCAAGGGAAGAGGCCTACACTAATCACATGCCGTGGACCAAGTACTTGTATTTAGTCCTCATAGCAGCATAAGGTACAGAATAGTGTCCCGATTTTTCAGACAGAAAAGATTGCAGAGGCAGTAAGCAGCCTGCCCAAAGTCCAATGTCAGGATGGGGCAGAACCAAGATGTCAAGGTGGATCCAACTTCCTTAATAATGTTTTCTAAACACATCATCCGCTCTGTCATTGACCATGTTTGGCAATGTGTTCGTAATAAACCACTGCCTTATGGGAAGATAAAACACTGGGAGAGTGTAATGGAGCAAGTGTGAAATTCAAGCAAGTGGCTGAAGTCCCATGAAAGCGCAGAAGAGAATTTAAGTATAAACCTCACCTCACAGATCCTTTCCTACAGCCCGTAATTTCACTATTAAAGAATCATTTTGTGTCCTAGATCTATATTAGCAAAGGAATATTGGCAACAATCAACATTGAGTTGAACACTTCTCTTCATTATCATTGTTCACATCTTTACTTTAAATATTGACATTTTGGGCTGCCATTTACCAGGCACCCATTTATGCCAGACACTGCACGCATTATCTTAAATCCTCACAACCTCACAGTCAGCTTGGCATTATCTTCCTTTGACAGAGAGGTTAGTGAATTGGCCTAACATCACAACTGAAGGTGGTAGATGTGTGCATTGAAACCCAGGTCTGGCTGATGCTAAAGACTAACTGCCACTGGGTTATTTTAGCAATGTCTTTCAGTGTCACTCAGAATCCTCCCAGACATTTTAAGGGGAGCTTAATAAACATGCTTTTGGTTCTACAGACTCTAGTTTCAAAAATAAAACTAAAGAGCCTGAGGCAATTCATATACATGATTTTTAAAATCCTTAATAAAAATCACATAACATAAATGTATCCACGCTCATCTTCGTAATTTAATTTCTTTTGGTCAACATTTGTTCAGTCATAGCACTAAGGATTATAATAATTATGATCATGACCTCTAGCCACTTATGTCTTTATGGGAAAAATATTATACTAACACTGCAGTTAGCTATAACGAACTACTATAAGATTGAATAAGAGTATATCTCAGTTTGTGTCAAAGGATGTCAAATAATTGTAAGGTATTAATGAATATTGCCAATTTTAATAACAATGACATTGAGTTTAAATGCAGAATATAGCTCTTAAATATACGGTTCAAGTCATCTGCAATAATAGCTTGGCTGCCTCAATGAAAAGTGAGAGGAGATTAGGAGAACTTGAAGAAGAAGCAATGCCAGGAACAGGAGCCAAAGCAGCTTGGGAATGGCTGAGCGAGAGGCATGCAGTGTCCTCACTTGGAGAGAGTTAAGAGGAGTGAAACTACTGGTAAAAGAAGTCACTGTGCTTGTCCTCTAAGCACACATGTTGGATGTCTTTCTATCCCGGGCATATCGAGAATCTTGATAATTCATGTCTGTAACAGCTGCATTTCTTATCATCTTTGGCATATTTTTTCAGCGCACAAAGCCTCTTATCTCTCAAACAGCCTCTCCCTGGACCGCTGTCCCTTTCAGCTGCTTGGGGGCATGTCCCTTAATCTCCCAGCTGTCTTTCTTACCCCTGAGCCCTTGCTTCCTTTATCTGTATATATATTTTTTAATCTTTGCCAGCTGCCACTTTTGGCACAGTGGTTGTCGCTCAGCTCTCTCAGAATGAGACATTTCAGCAGGCTGATGTGGGGAAGGAACATAACAGTTACAACAATGCAGTTTCAAAATTAGCCCTAAACTCTATCAAGAAAAAAATTTCATCTGAGCTTTCATGCAACCTGCTCTCCGTGGATCAAGCTGTGCATTTCTGCAAGGATGAGACGCCCTGGAGGCTTGCACAAAGAAATGCGAGAGAGAACTACAGGGTGTTTACTTGTGCAAAATGAGAGATTGCTTCCCTTAGAGATGCAGATTCTCTGTGGCTGCAGCCTTACTGAGTTTATGTAACACCATCTCGGTTGGATAACATGTTAACTGGCACCCCACTAGGTATAGAAATGTAAATGCTACAAGCTGGGGAGAAATTTAATTTCATATGGGAAACTTTTCACCGTCACTTACCTGCTGCCAATACCTCTAGTTGGTTCTAAACTTCTATATTCAATGCAATTTCCACTCAGGGTAATTCTTGCAAGAGAGTTTCAGTGCTTCTGTTGGGTTATCAGATTTTCTTAACATGATGGATTCCAAATGGCTAAGAGAAGTAGCATCATCTTGGTTTGGAGGGCGGGGCAGGTTTTTCAAAAACTATGTAATAAATACTTGAGAAACTCTGCAAAGCAGAGAGGGAGAACTTTCAGAGGTTCTAGTTTGGCAATTCTCACCCTATTCCAACTCAGAAGCATGCTCAAGAAGTACAGATGTACTTCTGCTTCCTACTTCCTTTGGTATTAGCCAAAATTGTTTTCTTCTATATTAACCCAGGAAATTGGAATAAATTTGTTAAAATATCTTTGTGTTCCTATTATGCTATTATGATTATTATTCCAAAAATGATATGAACCAATATTGAGGTAAAGCTCTTGAGTGTATAGAAATGCATATCTGCTATGCTTTGAAGTAAATGGGAACTTTTTATATACTTAATGAAGTCTAGGTTCTCAGGCTGATAGGAAAATGAAAAGGCAAGATCTATCCAAGCTGGATTTAGTCACTTGACTGCCTTCTAAATCAGAATCAATTGCTGCATCTGAATGCATTCTATAGAAACCTTCATTAATTATAATCTACTAGAAAGAACAGGCAGACTCTCTCTCTCTCTCTCTCTCTCTCTCTCTCTCTCTCTCTCTCTCTCTCTCTCTCTCTCCCTCTCTCTCATACCTCCAAGTTACAAAGGACAAACTCTTTTTAGCTACTACTAATTAGATAACAGTTTGGACCCTGATAGAAATAGTTTATGTTAGAAGAATAGAGGCTCTATAACTGTAAACAAATTGGTGCTATATTTGAGATCTTGCAATTCCCCAAATTTGTAATCTAACTGAATGGGCTCAGTACTTCAGGGCCCTAGGGCAGACGAAAGATGTAGTGAGTAGATGCCACAAATTACAATTTAAAAACTAAAGCTGTAATTGGTTTTATTTTTAGAGTTGTTCTTACTCATTCTGTTAACATGCTAGTGTTCCATTAACCTGTTCTATTACAGATATCAACACTAATGGTTAGATAATCATTATTGGGTATTACTGTGCATTTCCTATGTATAAGGTATGTTAAATTCAATATGTGTTTATGAGATTTTTTTCTTCTGTATAATAGCCAATATGTGGCAGCTAACAATCCCTTGACATTATTAATTTTTACCAAACCTTTTACTAAAGGACTTTTTCAAAAAAAAATTTAGCCTCATCCAAGGACACGTTTATTGGTATTTTGAGAGAGAGAGGAAGGGAGGGAAAGAGGGAGGAAAGGATGAAGGCAGGGAGAGGGAGAAACAGTGATATGGGAGACAAACATCAATCAATTGACTCCCATATGCGCTCTGATTGGGATCGAACCCACAACCAAGGTATTTGTTCTTGCAACCAAATCAAACTTGCAACCTTTCGGTGAACAGGACAATGCTCTTGACAACTGAGCCACCCTTTTTAAATCTCTGATAAAATAAAGTAGGAGTAACTAAAATGGTAGAAACTGGTTTCTTCAAATTAAAATTATCAGTGTTTTCATAAATCAGTAATCTTATAATTATTTCAGAAAAATTATTTGCAATGGTAATCATAAAATCTTAAATCATTTTTGTGATTTCAAATCTGTCAAGTTATTTGCCTCTTCCTGTGGCTGTACTTGCTCATTTTTGAAATGTAGGAACTGGTTGAGTTATGAGTGGCAGAACCCCAAGATACATCTGTGTAAGAGGTTACTTCTGACATATTACTGACTAGTTTTTTTTTTAAATATATTTTATTGATTTTTTACAGAGAGGAAGGGAGAGGGATAGAGAGTTAGAAACATCGATCAGCTGCCTCCTGCACACCTCCTACTGGGGATGTGCCTGCAACCAAGATACATGCCCTTGACTGGAATCGAACCTGGGACCTTTCAGTCCGCAGGCGATGCTCTATCCACTGAGACAAACCGGTCAGGACTACTGACTAGTTTTAATAGTAAGATAGAAATTTAGAGGTCAGTAAGATATGTTAAATAACTAGTAGATATAATTGATTACGCAACTTTTTAGAAAACCGACATTCTTTCTAAACCTGATAACCAATTTGATAATCAATTTGTTAGGATGTAACTCCAAATTCCTAGGGTTGGTATATATATCACTGGAAAAATAGCATGGAGTCAATCATGACAATAAAGGGCAGGAACCCACATCCAGAAGAAGCAATCAGGCTATATAATTAGAAGAAAACTGGACTGGAATAACAAAGGCTGTAAATTTAATCCAAGTCCCACCAGTAATCACCATTATGTGCTTGCAACAACTAATTGATGTGTCTCTCTCATATCAGTGTTTTTCTCAATATATCTCTCTCCCTCCCTTCCACTCTCTCTAAAAAATAAATGGAGAAAAATATCCTTGGATGAGGATTAACAAAAACAAACAAAAAAACAGACATATAGATTAATGGAACAGAATAGAGAGCCCAGAAATCAACCCACGCTGACATGACCAATCAACAATTGACAAAGGAGGCAAGAACATACAATGGGTAAAAGTAGTCTATTCAATCAATAAATAGGGTTGGGAAAATTGGACAAATTCATGCAAAAAAATGAAACTGGACCATATTCTTACACCATTCACAAGAAAAAACTCAAAATGTAAACTCAAAAGATGTAAATGTAAGTCTTAAAACTATAAAAATCTTAGAAGAAAATATGGGCAGTATAATCTCAGACCTTACTCATAGTAATATTTTTTTCTGATATATCTCCTCAGGCAAGAGAAACAAATAAACAAATTGGACAACATCAAGCTAAAAATGTTTTGCACAGCCAGTCAAACCATCAACAAAATGGAAAGACAACCCACCAAATGGGAGAACATATTTACCAATGATAATCTGATAGGGGATTAATATCAAAAATTTAAAAAGAACTTATTCAACTCAACACCAAGAAAACAAACAATTTAAAAAATAGGCAAAGGGCTGAATATATATTTCTCCAAAGAAGACATACAGATTGCCAATAGACATGTGAAAAGATGCTCAGTGTCACTAATCACCAGAACATTGTAAGTTAAAACCACAATGAGATATCACCTCACACCTGTCAAAATGGCTATGGTCAATAAATCAACAAACAAGTGCTAGCCAGGATATGGAGAAAAGGGAACACTTGTGCACTGCTGATGGGAATGCAATTGGTATAGCCACTGTGGAAAGCATTATGGAGTTTCCTCAAAAAATAAAAAATGGAACTACCTTATGACCCAGCTACACCACCTGTGGGAATATATTCAAAGAAACCTGAAACACTAATTTGAAAAAATATATATACCCCTATATTTATTACAGCACTAGAGGCTCAGTGCACAAGCCCAGCCTACACTCTGTTCATTCTGGAACCCCTGGCTCCTAACTGCTCATATGCCTGCCTGCCTGATCACCCCCCTAACACTCTGCCTGCAGGCTTGGTCACCCCTAACTGCCCCCCCTGCTGCAGCTTGGTCGCCCCTAACTGCTCTCCCCTGCTGACCTGGTTGCTTCTAACCTCCTCTGCCTTGGCCCCCACCACCGTGGTTTTGTCTGGAAGGATGTCTAGAAGACAGTCTAATTAGCATATTACCCTTTTATTCGTATAGATTACTAGAGGCTCAGTGCACAAATTTGTGCACAGGTGGAGTCCCAAGGTAGTGAGGAGGGATGTGATCAGCCCTCTGAGTGGAAGTGGAATGCCCTTGACTGCCTGGGATCCAGATCTGTCCTGCTGACATTCATACTAGTTGTCGGGAGCTACTTGGCGGCCATTTTTACATTGTTTCTTCTTTGCAGAGCATCTAGGGAGGGGAAGTGGCTATGGTGCCTGAGGTTGACTTCCAGGAGGCTGGCAGCGCTGTTGGGATTGTGCCAGAGGCTCTGGTCTGTTGGTGCCTGGCCCGTTCTCAGGAGATTGGACCTGCAGGACTACAGAAGGAGTGAGTGGCTACTACCATGCTGGTGGGCCACTGGGACAGGTCAGTCAGCTGAACAGCACTGCTGCTGTGGGAGCACACTGACCACCTGGGGCAGCTCCTGTGTTGAGCATCTGCCCCCTGGTGGCCAGTGTACATCATAGTGATTGTTTGTTCCTGTCATTCAGTCGCTTAGGCTTTTATATATATAGATTCACAATAGCCAAGATTTGGAAGCAGCCCAAGTGTCCATCAGTAGATGAATGGATGAAAAAAATTTGTGGTATATTTACACAATGGAATACTACCCAGCCATTAAAAAAATGAGAAAATCTTACCCTTTTGGGACAGAGTGGGTGGACCTAGAGGTAATTATGCTAAGTGAAATAAGCCAGTAAGAGAAAGACAAAGGCCATATGACTTCACTTACATGTGGAATCTAATGAACAAAATAAAATAGAGACAGACTCATAGATACAGAAAACAGACTGTTAGCTGTCAGAGGGGATGGAGGTTGGGAGACTGGTTGAAAAAGGTGAAGGGATTAAGAAGAAGAAAGAAAAACATATACACACAACAATATGGTGATTCCTAGAGGGAATGTGGGGGGAGGGCATAGAAGGAAGTATGGGGGGATAAGTGGTGACAGACAGAGACTTAACTTTGGGGACATGAACGCACGATGCAATATACAGATGATGTATTATAGAGTTGTACATTTGAAACCTGTATAATTTATTAGCCAATGTCACCTCAATAAATTCAATTTAAAAAAATTTTAAAGCATGTATGAAAAAAAGATAGGAAAAATAATTAAATAAGTATTCCTTTGGTAACCTACTTTATCTTCTAGCATTTTGCATATTTCAGTGCAATTTTATGAGTAATAAAATGCCTAAGCTAAAAAAAAAAAAAAGGAAGACGTGAGAAAGAGCTTGAAGAGAAGGTAGTTTGGTACAAATAGGTTACAATTAAGATTCTGGGTCCAGAGAGAGCTTTCTTATCAACTTGAGACACATACAATACTGCTGTCTGTTGAGGGAAATAGCAATTGTTAGTGTCCCTCCCCTCCTTTTTCTGTAGGTACTCAGCCAGGAAAAGGTGATCTTCCTTTGATATGTAGTTTGATTGACAGCTGCCCTCACATTGTCTCTGGCAAGTATGCATGTGGGCCAACATGAGGGGACATCTGTGTCTGCTGGAGTGAAGCTGAAGAGCTGTGTCATATTTGTCTAGGGTGACAGGGGCTTTGCCTAACAGTGAGATCCATCAATAATCTATGGCCTTGTGGAGAAAGAACCCTATTAATAAGAAATGCTGCTGTTTGTGGAAGACAGAGCCAATGATGCCCTCGTTCCAGGGAAACAGAATATGCTCAGAGAGATGTGGTACTCTCTGAACTTTCCAGTTACATCACCAGATAGCTTAGATCAGAAGCAATTTTAGAAGACACATTCAACATGTGACTCTTCTTTTGGCCAGCCTAATTTGTTAGGGTCAAAGTCTGGTCAGAAATACACTTGATCAATTTGTCAACTATACCTCATAGGAAAGAAAGAAAGAAAGAAAGAAAGAAAGAAAGA
>PVJC01017086.1:0-32892 GCA_004026665.1 Murina feae
TTTCATATAATACTGGTGGTGATGAACTCCTTTAGCTTTTTCTTGTCTGTGAAGCTCTTTATCTGACCTTCAGTTCTAAGTGATAGCTTTGCTAGGTAGAGTAATCTTGGTTGTAGGTCCTTACTATTTATCACTTTGAATTTTTGTTGCCAGTCCCTTCTGGCTTGTATAGTTTCTGTCGAGAAATCAGCTGACAGTACTATGGGCTCTCCCTTGTAGGTAACTAACTGTTTTTCTCTTGCTGCTTTTAATATTCTCTCTTTGTCTTTTGTCCTTGGCATTTTATTTATTTACTAGGGGCCTGGTGCACTAAATTCGTGCATGGGGGGGGGGGTCCCTAAGCCCAGCCTGCCCCCTCTCACAGTCTGGAACCCCTCAGTGGATGTCCTATGATGGCCCCAGTCTGCCAGGCGCCTTTTGTGTGTGTGTGTGTGTGTGTGTGTGTGTGTGTGTGTCGCCACTGGGGACCTGCCCCCAGCCACATCTGAGACTCGGAGCAGCCCTCCTGTGTGTGTCTACCTGCTGGGGGCCTGCCCCCAGGCTTGGAGCAGGCACCCCTCTATGTTGATCTCTCAAACTCTTGCCCTCCCCTGCATGTTGTTCTCTTTTTTGAGCTGTGGCCAGGGCTGAGTGCTGCCTGCCTCCCAAGCTTGCCTACTGCCCATCTTCCTCCAGCCACCAGAAAGCAGGGAAAACCCCGCCTTGTGGTCAGGCCAGCCTTTTCCTGCTCCCTGATCCCTGTAAGGGACCTGGGGAGCCGCCAAGCAGGCCCCCAGTCCCCAAGAGCTTGCTTTCCTGCTCCCCAGTGCCTCCCAAAGGGCCTGGGGAGCCACCAAGCAGGCTGACCCCCCAACGCCTCTTTCCCACTCACCAGTCCCCTGCTGCCTTCCTTTCCCACTCCCCGGTGCCGCCAAGGGGTCTGAGGAGTCACCAAGCAGGACCCTGGCCCCTGCAGCCTTGCTTTCCTGCGTACCGGTGCCCCCCAAAGGGCCTGGGCAGCTGCCAAGCAGGCCGACCCCCCAACACCTCTTTCCCACTCACCGGTACCCTGCTGCCTTGCTTTCCCGCTCCCTGGTGCCCTGCAAGGGGCCTGGGCAGCTGCCAAGCAGGCCGCCGACCCCCCGCCACCTCTTACCCACTCCCAGGTGCCCCTCAAAGGGCCTGAGGAGCCACCAAGCAGGCCCTCGGCCCCCACCATCTCTTTCTTGCTCCCTGGTGCCCCACAAAGGGCCTGGGGAGCCGCCAAGCAGGCCGCCAACCCTGCCGCCTCTTTCCCACTCACCAGTCCTGGGTCCTGCGCTGTTCCGCCCTGCAGCCGCTCTGTGCACTCGGGAGGTCCCTCAGCCTGGCCTGTGCCCTCTCAGTCTGGGACCCCTCTGGGGATGTCCACCTGCTGGCATGCCTGACCAGGCTGGGTGAGAGGCTGATGGCTGTCTCCAGGCTGGCCAAGCCCCTCACGAACGTCCCTCACCCCATTGGGTTGTGGCCAGCGTGGGTGATGGGCTGATTGGCGCTTTCAGGCTTTAAGGCTGCCCACAGCTCCCATTGACCCAATGTCCCAGCAAGGCTGGCTGGACGCAGGTTTCTGAGGTTTGTTTATCTTCTATAATTGATGCTGTTCCTTTAAGGCAAGGCCTCCTACTAACGAAGCCTCCTTTCTGCTTCACCTCGCGAGGTCTATAATGAGACAATGTTACTTAGTGGTGAGGCCAGGCCTGCTGTTTTCTTTAGCTCCTGAGGATTCTATGATTGTTATTTTATTGCAAACTTGTGTTTTCCTTGAGCTAGGATGAGTGGAGCAGCTGCAGTTTCACTTTCACTCCTGCTGCAATGGAAGCTGCCGTTTACTCAGGTCCGTGAGTGGTGGCTGCCATGTTGTCTGGGCTAATTTGCATACAGTCGCTCTGATTGGCTGGTGGGCATGGCTTACCCCGTCCCGGAGAAATGGTTAATTTCAATATTATGCTTTTATTAGTTAAGATTTTTTAATAAATCTTTATTGTTCAGATTATTACATGTGTTCCTTTTTTTTAACCCCCATAGTCCCCCTTCACCTGGTTCCCCCGTATCCCATGCCCTTACCCCCACCACTGTCTTCATCCATAGATGTAAGATTTTTGTCCAGGCTCTTCCCATACCCCTCACACCCTCTTCTCTCTGAGAATTGTCAGTCCATTCCTTTTCTATGCCCTTACTTCTGTTCTATTCACCAGTATATTCTTTTCATCAGATATTTCTATTGATTTAATTGTTATATTCACTGGTTGATAGATATGTATTTGTTGTCATTTCGTTGTTCATAATTTTTATTTTTACCTTTTTTTTCTTCTTCCTCTTCATAAAGAATGCCCTTCGGCGTTTCAAATAATCCTGGTTTGGTGGTGATGAACTCCTTTAGCTTTTTCTTGTCTGTGAAGCTTTTTATTTGACTATCAATTTTACATGATAGCTTTGCTGGGTAGAGTAATCTTGGTTGTAGGTTCTTGCTATTCATCACTTTGAATATTTCTTGCCACTCCCTTCTGTCCTGCATGGTTTCTCTTGAGAAATCAGCTGACAGTTGTAAAGGTACTCCATTGTAGGTAACTAACTGTTTTTCTCTTGCTGCTTTTAAGATACTCTCTTTGTCTTTTGCCCTTGGCATTTTAATTATGATGTGTCTTGGTGTGGTCCTCTTTGGATTCCTTTTGTTTGAGATTCTCTGTGCTTCCTGGACTTGTAAGTCCACTTCTTTCACCAGGTGGGGGAAGTTTTCTGTCATTATTTCTTCAAATAGGTTTTTAGTATCTTGCTCTCTCTCTTCTTCTGGCACCCCTATAATTCTGATGTTGGTATGCTTGAAGTTGTCCCAGAGGCTCCTTACATTATCTTCTTATTTTTGGATTCTTTTTTTCTTTTTGCTTTTCATATTTGGGTATGAAATCGTTGGGTATATTTTGCTTCTTCGTATTTCATATCTTTGACTTGATTCTTGTGATCCTCTAGTCTGCTGTTTGATCTCTGTGTATTATTATTTATTTCAGTCAGTGTATGCTTAATTTCTGATTGGTCCTTTTCCATTTTTTTGGTATTCTCATTAAGATCCTTGAAGGTCTCACTTAGTTCCTCGGAGGTTTGTAGAAGATTCTTGAGTAGCTTTTTTTTTTTTTTTTTTCCTCGCCCGGAGACGGAAAAAAAAAAAAAATTTTTTTTATTATTATTCATCGCTCCCTCCCCCTCCGCACCGGGTGATGGATGTGGGGGCTGCTCACCTCCCTCTCCTCCCCCCCGAAAGGCGCGAGAGTCATCACGATTTCTTTTTCCTCCCCCGCCACCCCCCATCTCGCCTCCAAGTCTGGACGTAGCCACACGCTCCCGCCCCGTCGGCGGCCGGGTGACGCCTGTCCGCGTTTTCATTTACATTTCAATCTTGGCCTCATGAATGTAAAGAACCGCGTCTGCGAATTAATAACGGGGACAGGACGCGGAGAGAAGAGAGGGCGGCGGGAGGGCGGCAGGAGGGAGGAGTGGGAGGACCCGCGTGCGCCCCCCGCCTCTCCATTCCCAGGGCCCCTCTTGAGTAGCTTTATAACTGTGGTTTTGAACTCTATATCCAGTCGTTTGCTTTCCTCCATTTCTGTCATTTCTGATTTGTTTCTTTGTCTCTGCAGTTTGGCTGCTTCTCTGCATTGATAGAGTGGCTTTCTGTGCTAGGTGTCCTATAGGGCCCAGTGATTCAGCCTCCCCAATAACCTGGGGTGGACACTCTTGGTATATACCTTTGAGGGCTGGGTGCACAGTCTTGTAGTTAACACATTTTTTGCGGGAAACGAGTAAAATCGGATCCACCAGGGAGACTGTCAATGGACATGAGGAAACATAAAATAAAAATGTTTTATGTTGCTGTCGTGTGTGTGCCGCTCATAAATTATGCAGTGAAACGTGGTACACGTGTAAGTTTTGTAATATACCCCTGCACAAAGGAAAGTGTTTTGAACACTACCACACAGTAAAGCATGCAATTTGGCGGGACAATGTCTGATTACAAAGTGTTAAGTCTTGATTGCTGTTGGTGTCACTGAAAGGAAATGACCTCCAGGCCTTTCTCCTCGTTGTTTGGGGTTTGGAATTTTTGGAATTCTCTGTCCCAGCTGTAGTCTGTTAGGTTAGGCGGCAGGCAGACAGGTGCACAGCTTGGGTGGGATTGTAAATTGGGTGGGGCGAGGTCTCAGAATCACCGGGGCAGAGCAACCCACAATGGCTGCCCTTCAGCTAGCTCTGTGGCTTTTCCCCATTTTGGCATCTCCATGCCCTGGCAGCTGCACGCCCCTGAGTCACTGAGTCTCGGAGCTCCGCGTCAGTGATCACTGCAAACAGCTGTGCTAGAATGCCAGTCGTCTTTTGCCCTGATGCCAGACTGCCCACAACTCGTTCAGTGTGACCCCAGAGCTTGTAAACCCCTTCCAAGCCGTGGACCCAGGTATAGCCGCCGCCACCATTTGCCCACGCTGCCACCATTTTGCGTGAGTCCATACCTCTCTGTTTTGGCGCCAGAAACTTGTACTCAGTCTCAATGCACTCCTTCTCTTGCCTTCTAGTTGTAAAGCTTCCACTCCCTTGGTTCTGGAGGATGGCCGTTTAGCTTTATAGTTGTATTTTTTAATGTGGTTGTGGGAGGCTGCACATTCAGGTATATGCCTTATGCCACCATCTTGGTTCCCCTTTGTCCTTGGCATTTTAATTATGATGTGTCTTGGTATGGTCCTCTTTGGATTCCTCTTGTTTGGGATTCTTTGTGCTCCCTGGACTTGTAAGCCTATTTCTTTCACCAGGTAGGGGAAGTTTTCTGTCATTATTTCTTCAATATCTTGATCTCTCTCTTCTTCTGGCACCCCCATAATTCGGATATTGGTCCGCTTGAAGTTGTCCCAGAGGCTCCTTACACTGCCTTCATATTTTTGGATTCTTTTTGCTCTTCTGGTTGGGTGTTTTTTGCTTCTGCATATTTCATATCATTGAGTTGATTCTCGGGATCCTCTATTCTACTGTTGAATCCATGTATATTATTATTTATTTCAGTCAGTACATGCTTAATTTTTGACTGGTCCTTTTCCTTTTTTTTTTTTTTTTTTTGGCGTTTTCACTAAGATCCTGAAGGTCTCACTTAGTTCCTTGGAGATTCGTAGAATATTCTTGAGTAACCTTATAATAGTGGTTTTGAACTCTATATCCAGTAGTTTGCTTTCTTCTATTTCTTCATTTGTGATATGTTTCTTTGTCTCTCCATTTTGGCTGTTTCCCTGTGTTTGTTTCTATGCATTGGGTAGAGCTTCTAAGTGTCTAAGGTTTGGAAGTATCAATGCAAGGCCCAGCGGTGAAGCAAGGTAGGCTGGTGCTGGTGCCAGCCTTGGGCCTTTTATTGATAGATTTGGGGCTCCCTGACCCAGCTGCAGCTTATCTGATAGGTTTTAGGCTGAGAAAGGATAGGCCACTCATATTAAAAAACCTCTGTGCAGAGCTTGGATGGAGTTGTAAATTGGGTGAGATAGGACCTCAGAGAATCACCAGGATGAAGCAAACAGGAATGGCAGTCAGTCAGCCTTGCACCAGGGAGGTCCCAGCATGGGAACAGTGACCACTGTCAGCACCTCCATCTGGAATAAAGTTTCCCCCGAGTTCCTGCCCAATGCCAGACAGTCCAGTTTCTTCCCATATGTGTTTGGGTCCCCCAGAGCCTCGCGTAGCACTGGAGCTCAGAGGAAGTGGGAGTTTGTAAATTCAGTTTATGGTGATAGCCTTTTAAAAGGAGCAGCTGGGTCTCCAGCAGCCTGTGTGTCACTCAGACCCAATTCACACTGGTTTTTATAGTCTGTAGTTCTTATGACCCATAGGGAATTCTTTCCCCATCTCTGGAACTCTGGGCTGGGGGTCTGGTGTGGGGCTGAGACCTTCGCTCCTCCAGGCAGCCTCCACAGAGGCAATCTCCTTCCCAGCACTCCCTGGTGCCAGACCAAACTATTCTGTACCTCTGCACCTCCTACCAGTCTCTGTGTGCTTACTTCTTTACCTCTCTAGTTGTAGTACTTCAACTTAGCCAGCTTTCCCATGGTTTTGGATGATAGTTGTTTTGTATTTTAGTTGTAATTTTTATGTGGTTTTGGCAGGCAGCAAGTGCAGGCATTTACCTATGCCACCATCTTGGTTCCTTCCCTGCCTAACTTTTAAGAAAGTAAAATCTGTGTTATACAATAGCTTTACTATTCTTTTCACTCTTAGAGCTGTTTTTATACAAGTGAAGGGGAAATCATTCCTATCAGAAATCCCAGTTTGCAATTATTATAAATAATATGGTTCTCATATTCATGTTTTTCCCTGCAGGATAAGAATAGTGATTATGTTTGAAGGTGAGCTAATTTCTGTTGTTCTTATATAAAAAGAGCCTAATGTATGTATATTTGTGTATATAGATCTGCTTTAGAGGACCACATATTCCACACGAAGACTACATTAGTGGAAATTGACTTCTGTGTTAAATGAGTCTTTTAAAAGTTTTCCTCCATATTGCCTGAAGAAAGCAAATAGCTTAGTAATGAACACAGTAGGAAGAAATTAAAGTTGTACATAAAGTGTGCTCTTGGTGAATTGTTTATTTTGTTGCTTGAATTCGTTGTGATATTTAAAGTTGGGGGAAGGAATGGTTACTGCTTTCTTACTGAAATGCACTGGGCTTTTATGGTTTCCCTCTGTTTTCTTTCTCCATTATTCCAGTTTTCCTGAGCTTTTCATGGTTAATGGAAGTACTACTCAGTAAACTCAAATGACATCTCCAGGGTAGCAGAAAATCAGTTGCCTCTGCTAGTGACTCTCTATGAAGGGAGTGGGTATTAATTTATTGATATGGCCGAATGCCTTTTTTACAAGTAAATACAGACAGTGTATCATGGTTTTAGTAAGCTAAACTTCTTAAGCTACCACTTGTACTTATAGTAAGAGGCACAAAAATTAAAAAGAAAACAGAAACTTGTGAAGATTCTAGATATGCAGGAGACCATGAGGTGCATCATCATTAAGTCAGAACGCAACTCATTGCCACATTACCCTGCTTCTCCATCAAGTTTCTCTCTTGAGAAATATAAACTAACATATTTACTTAGAAGCCAAAATCCTTCAGTATAGACTATAGAACCCACAGAGAGCAAAACAGGTGGTATGAATATAGTGGAGTGAAAAATTCATATGGTGATGATATCTCTGAACATGTACAGTTTATAGGCAACAAGATATCCTTACGGAATTCCATAAAGAAAATATTTTCAGTGTTTCTGTAAACAAACTTCCAACACCCCTGAATCTGTATGTGTATGTCTGTACTGCTGACCAAAGCCTACCACTGAGGGTCTGCTTTGGAAAGAGTATATATAGTATGGTTTTGTAGGCTGAAAAATGAGACAGTTCTCTGACTTACAATCTGTTTCATTTACTGCAGACTTTCCATGTCATGAATAGATTCTTCATCCCTCTTTTGTGGCCATCAGCTGACCAGCCTACTCAAAGCTAACTACAACCAACTCTCAACGGAGCCAGAAGAGGTTGTCCAAGTACTAGATTTTCTGCATTTTGATTATACTCTCACTTCTACACTCTTCCTCCACATCTCACTTGCCTCATGACTTTGCCCCCCCATTCCCAAAGTTAACATTGCTGAAATGGAATATACCTTAAAATCAGTTTTCACATTTTATGTGGTCATATTTTTTCCCCCAACTCCTCAAAGAAGCTGTAAACAATTGATGGTATGACTGGATTTGAGGAATTTTATATGGTATTACTTTCTTTTATAATTGAACAGAAAAACAAAGCATGCTTAATTTCAATGGAAAATTTAAAAAAATATATATTTTATTGACCTTTTTTTTGCAGAGAGGAAAGGAGAGGGATAGAGAGTTAGAAATATCAATGAGAGAGAAACATCAATCAGTTGCCTCCTGCACACCCCCTACTGGGGATGTGCCCACAACCAAGGTACATGCCCTTGACTGGAATCGAACTTGGAACCTTTCAGTCAGCAGGCTGATGCTCTATCCACAGAGCCAAGCCAGTTAGGGCTCATTGGAAATTTCTTAGATAAGGTGGCCATCACTCTTATTCTAATTTTGATCACTTGTATTTCAATGAATTACTAGTTTCTCAAAAACTATGGAAATCCTGAGCCTTAAGGTTCAGCTCTTGTAGTGTTCACTGAAGCTATTCTCAGTCTCCGAACTCTTCCCTTTCTCACCACTCCTTTTGTCTCCTGTTCCTCCCACAACCAAACTGGTTTATGAGAGGAAGTGCTTTTTTGAAATCCAAAAATGGAACTGTGGGGTTGATGTGGTTGAGAGGGATGTATACCAATGGTTTGGTTGAAGAGTTTGGGAACAATATCTGGTTTTATATAAGCGTAGACGTATGTGTGTGTCCATATGTGGGTGAGAGGAGTAGAACAAAAAAATGGAAAAAAGCTTGAATTATGTAATTAATAGCTGGCTTTGAAAAACCTGATCAGTCCCTTATAAAACCTGCTTTGTGTGTCCCTAGCTTACACGTTAGAAATCCTTTCTTTTGAATTCATACCTAATTTGTCTTTGCTTTTCATTCTCATTATAATCAATTTTTCCCATTGAGGGATGCACTATCTTTCTTTCCATATCCTCCAAGGATGGGAAATAGGTTCTTACTGATCCTTTCACACACATTTAGTATCTAGGAAATGTTTTATCTGCAAAGAATCAGGAAGTTTTTGACCTCTTTACCCTTCTTTCTGTTTCACTTTTAATCAAAGGCAATGAAATTGCAGTTCAGTTCATGGGCAATTTCTATGACTACAGTTAGACAGGAATGATCAATTTTTAATTTTCAGAGTTGTTTCACATGTTCACTAATTTTTAGTCTTATGTGACATTTATATGACATTTATAATTGCATTAAGCTTGTGTTTGTTCATTTCAAAAAAACATGTATTTTAAATGTAAATTATTGGCTAAAGATTTTTGATAAGAACTTGCAAATAATTACTCAGTGTTTTCTCTTAGAACTTTGCCTTTGTATAGAACTTTAGGAAGACAGGACATTTCTGTAGCTTTTCCTAGGCCATAAAGATTAATCCATAGGAAGAAGAATTTTGGGTAAATGTTTGCTATATACATGTGCCCTTTCCCTCCCTCAAGGTATTTACAGTGTAGATACTATCACACTACTAGCAGAAATAGGAGTAGGTGTAGGCATAGGCATAATACCATTACTAGTAGTGGTGATAGTGTTGTAGCAGCAGCACGAATAGCAGAACTGGAGTGTTTATTCTATGCCACGCTGTTAAGAAATTTATATTTACTTTATCATTTAATTTTTGTAAGAATTTCATGAAAATTATTCATTTCCCATTTTACAAAGAAACAAACTAAGAGTACTATGCAACATTGCTCCTCCCATCCCTATTGAGAGCTGATTTGCACATTCTTCCCAATTCCTTGAAATCATCAGTGGTGTATTTACACCACAGCTATTGGCAAATGCTACATAACAATGAAGTGGATGAACTGGGATTCTTCTTCAGTGTTTCTGCAACATGTATTTCACATATGACTGACTGTAACATGGATATGTTTATTAATGGCCAAAGACCCCTAGGTCAGGTCAGAAGAGGAAGAAATGCTGTCTATCAGAGAGGAAAGGTTCAAGGTAGCATATAAATGAGCCAGGGTCCTCAAACTGTCCCTCAGACCATTGGAAGGCCGGACTATATTTAAAAAAACAACCCAAAACTATGAACAAATTCCTATGCACACTGCACATATCTTACTTTGAAGTAAAAAAACAAGGCAGCAAAAATACCCGGTGGGCTGGATAAATGTCCTCGGCAGACCACATGTGGCCTGCAGGCGGTAGTTTGAGGATGCCTGAACTAGACCTTGAAGAACAGAGAGGAATGCATTTCAAGTGAAAGAAAATGCAAATGCAAAGGTGCAGATGTAGGATGCAAAGGGCCTGTCTAGGAGACAGGGGTCCATTCATGAGAGTAATGAGAGATGCAGGCCAAAACCATTAGGAGCTTTGAATACTGCTGGACTGAAGTGTTTTAATATATTTAGTTGTGCATAGTGAGCAATTAAAAGTTTTTAAGCATGCACACAAAACTGACTGAATCTCTTTTTAGTCGTGCTGTTGGAGAGGAGAGAGGCGGTGGGAGAATCGGTTGAGAGTCCAGGGAAGACTGGTATGGAGAACTTCAAACAGGAATCCCAGGGTTGGAAAAGATTGATGAGCTGTCTGAACTCGAGGAGGCAGAGTATCCAACATTTGCACGTAATGGATTTGAAAGAAGGCAACCCGACCTGGGCTCTGGTTAAAGCAACAAAGTTTCAACTTTAGAAGTTAAGTAAATCCTAGCCAGCCTCACTGCAAACAGCCATCATTCCCTCACCAGGCTGGCCAGGCATGCCAGCAGATGGACATCCCCTGAGGGGTCCCAGACTGCCAGAAGACACAGGTTGGGCTGAGGGGACCCCCTGAGTGCACAAATTTTTGTGCACTGGGCCCCTAGTTATTAATATTACAGATAGAAAACTGAAAAGAGACAAAACATTACATGCCCAAGGTCATCACATAACTCTTCTTTGTGCCCTGTCAAGATGTGAGAGCACATTTTTTTTTTTTTTTAACTCATTGTCATATCCTTCAATTGGAGAAACAGAATTTAGGCACTTCACAGTTATTGGAAAGTGGAAAGTCTACTCTAACACTGTTCCAGGATGAACTAATAGGGTGAGCTGTGTTATGTTAGAATTAGCTTACCCTAGACTGATATGATGTATCTACAGATCTCATTACCTTTGTAGGAGGTATTGTAGAAGACAGTGTCTATAAGCCTGAGATTCAATATTTCCTTCTTGATACACCATCTCTTGATCTCCCCAACAGAGCATGCCCAGCTGTACACATGTGACAAGAGTGTTTTGTTTTTTTTAATCTGTAGAGTACAGCAGCAACCTGTTTCCAATCCTATATAATAAAGACCTAATTTGCTAGTTAGTTCAAACAACAGAACAACCATCTGGACAACCTTCCAGACAAAGCCGGGGCTGCAAGGGGCTGTGAGGGCCAGCTGAGACTGGGAAGGCAGAGTCCCTTGCCCGAATTTCGTGCATTGGGCCTCAAGTTATATATAATAGTAATACAATCACGGGGGCAGAGGTTGGTTAAATGTCCTCATTTTTCTGGACCATTTTTATTCTCTGATGGTTCTTCAGTAGTGTTCTCTAGCACAGTAACTGGAGCCACCTTTCAAGCAAAGGTGTGAGGTGCTCTTAATTTGGACCCTGAACAGAGCCCTGCTGCTCCTTTCTTCAAAGTCTAGTCCAATTAGCTTCTGATAGAATCATTGGAGGATTATAAAGGACATCACTTCCAGTTTGATTCCTGATTTCTTTCTTTGTTGGGTCTCTTGGTTTGCTTCCTCTAGCCTGGAAATGAATGGCACTTCTAGTCATCAAAGTCGAGATTCAGACATCAGTATACCCTGACTCCTTCCATCCCACAGCCCCACCCATATCTGGTTACTTAAACCTCAGAGTCTACTAATTATACCTTATAAGTCTTCAAATCCACCTTTCCTCTTCATTCTTTCTGCCATTACTGTAGTTTCAGTTTTGTAAATGTCCTACATTCACCACTGCAACAGCTTTTAACCCGTGTCCCTGTTCTGCCCTGTTCTCTTATCAGCCACTCACCTGCTAAAAGGTCTTTAATGGCTCCTTATTTCATAACTGATAAAGTCTAAACTCCTTGACAATGCACTTAAGGCCCTAAAGTATGTGGCTCCCACTTACCATTCTAGCCTCATCTGTCCCTGTTTCCCTCACATTTTTTTGTTTTGTTTTGCTTTGTTTTGTTTTGTTTTGTTCTTTTTGGTCCATCAAAAACAACAACACTTACTATGTTTTACTACCTTCATGCTTTTGCTCAAACTTGAATGCCTTTCCCAGGCTCTCTTTTCCAGGAAGTACTTGTCAATTACCAGGCCTGACTTCTGTGCCCCCTGCCACCCTGTTCTTTAGGCCAGCATAGCCCCTGTGGTCTGCTTTCCCCACTATCCTGTGAGTTTTCTTAGGGCAGTGACTGTCGTCTCTGTATCTTCAGAGTTAGCACAGTGTTGGCACCAAGCAGGAATTTAGTAAAGGTTGAAATAGAAATAGAATTAAATTAGTAAAAGTATACAATGATTCAGCAATCTAATTTTCTAATTTCCAGAGAATTGTGGCACTTGTATAGCAGTATTAACAGATAGGAATCTGAAGAACCACCACATGTGACTAGTGTTCTCACTAAAACTTTGTTAGTTTCTGGGGATGAGGATGGAAATTTGGAGCCGGTGCAGAGGAAGTCACAGCACCCTAAAGATGAAACCTACAGTGGCCAAGGAAAGGAAAGGAATCTTTAAGGCTACTAGGAAAAAAGTCAAAGTGCAGTTTAATTAACATCCAAATTTTTAAAATTCCTCTTCCCTGAAGATGGGCGTCTCCTAGGAGTCAGGAGCAGGGAACATGGCCTTAATCAGCAGCAGGGAGAGGTTTAAACAGGGGCGGATATTCTGACAGTGAAGTTTATAAACTGGGACAGGTTGCTTATGGAGATTAAGAAGTCTCCTGCCCTGTTTTGGGCAGGGGATAAAGCTAGAGCAGGAGACTGACTGTGGGGGAGGAACTTCCCTGCTGACTTCAGTGTAGGTCTGTCAAAGGTGGGCATGGAACCGGAAGGCTTCAGGTTTTTCAAAAATCCTGTAAATCAACAACATTTTTAAATGCTGACTTTTATAACATGGTATGCATTTACAGCATTGTGCTCATTTTTGCCTAGGAAAAATGTTGAATTTACAGGCATAGAGTGAAAAGACTTGGCAATCTCACTCTAAAGTGCAATCAATTGATGATGATACTGGGCTCTAGCTATTTCTACTTTTACTTTCTGCAAAATATCAGTAAAAGAGGAAAAATTTAAATGATGCACTGATTGATCTCAGGTAACACTTGTGGCAAGATAGGATTGTTAGCTCTGCTGTGTGGAAAAATTGTGTACCTCCCTTGCTTTCTTGCTGGCACCTCCTCCCCCAACCCCCCTTTCCTGGTATTTAAATGCCGTACAGCAGTGCCACGAAGATGTTCAAATGTTACTAGTGGAAATGCATTTGCAGTTAAAATTCCTCTGGATTTCTTTTATATGTCAGTAAAGGAATTAGGTTTCTTTGGAATAGAAAATTTATCTTTTGCAAAATTTAATTTATTATTTCTTTCTCTTATAATCCTTTTCATCTTTCTTATACAGTAAAGTTGCATTAAAAGAATCCCATATACCAGTAAACTCTGCAAGTTTTTGTTTTTGTACTGTAAAGTTATGAAGCGTTTAACAGGAATCAGTCTACATACTTTAATCTATATTAAGGAAAAAGATTTTGCAAATGTTTGTCTTCAAAGCGCTAAAAGTAGATGAAGGTCAAAGAAGGAGGCTAAAAAGAAAATCTTATTAATGGGAAATACATTCTGATAAATCAAACTGATTCTGATCTTAACAGTCAGTTTAAATAATGGAATTGGTTAATAGTACCAAATTAGAATTACAAAAAGGGATAAAATCTATTTCCAAAAGTTGTTTCAAAACAAGACATTCACTGGCTGATGCCATATTATATCAATCTGATTATACTGCACATAATAAAGCATGCCCCACCATAAAATACTGCTGGGAGATGTGTTTAATCAGATGCCTTTGATATTATTTGAGTGAAAACTACTTTGGATTCAAAAGAATCAAAGAGAAAAATCTTTAGCTCCTACAGTCAATCTTAATCCACTGTGGATGCTAGTGCTCTCCACACACACCATCCTAATGTACTCCCAAATATAAGCACAAGCTGACTGTTGGGATTTCAGATTTGTCTTTTCAAAAGCCATGAACAGAAATTTGTTTTGTTTAATAACCATATTCCACACTGTTCATTTCTAAGCTTATCACGGCAAGATAAAGATTTTCTGTTGGCAGGAGTTTTAGTGGACACTGGTGACTACAATTAACAACCACCCAATAATAATTTAAAATTACTATCTTAGCTAGCTTTGTTTAGCTCCCACAGGAACTAAGTTGGCACAATCATTTCCCAAGACAATCTATTCTATGTCACTGACCAATTTTAAACTAAATTTGTGCATATATGTCATGGAAATAACAGATGGCATGAAAAATTTTATAACTTACTTTTCTCCTTCTTCCAGGGAGTGCGCTAAGTTTGTATCTTCCTGCGCTCATCACTTTAGTTGTGGAGTTTACTTCATGCTGCCCACTCCCACTATATGTCAGAACAACCTAAAGTGGCCCTGCCTTTGCCAGTTTGAAACTGGTCTTTGAATGACAGTTAGCTCTAAAGGAGGCCGTTGGATGTGGGGAATTTGAGGGGGAGAAGTCTGCACTCATCTAAGTCTTTTCTTCACTCTGCCCATGCCATAGGGTCAGAATGTGTGTGTTGCGGGGGAGGGGAAATAAGACCCAGCCAGCCACCAAATTGCAGACAACCCAAAGCTTCTTGGGAAGAGAGTGAGTACAAAAGGCATCACTTATGTTAGGTGATTAGTGGCAAATGATGTATGGGGGTGGGAGAGAGCTGGTGTATACAAAGAAGGGGGGGCTGGCAGTTGCCCTTGTCTAGAGGGGAAAAGGACAAAGAATGCTGTCCCTGAACATTTGAGGCCCTAGAGGGATTTCTTAACAGAATCAAACAGCAAGGGACTATTAGCATCATTGTATAGTAAGAGCTAAACTTCTTTGGACATGTTGGCCTTACAGAAGCTGAAAATAACTAGTGACAAATATATATCATCTTCTTATATATTTCAGACACAAAATAACATGGGAAGGCTAACAGATTACATGTCTTTTTCACTTACATTGCTTAGTGTTTCCAGTAAGTATGCTATAGCTAAGCTGAGCTGCTTTTTCACGTTATTGTTAATTAAATAATACTCCTTAATAAATCTGTCATTAATGCAGTCAGGAATGGGTTTGTTGAGTTTGCCTGAGGCTGTTAATACTCCTACAAATGGGCTCTTAATTGCCATAAGAGGTAATTTCATTGGGGATTGTAGTTCAATTTTCCCAACAATTTTATAGTATATTTTATGTCTTAAACTTCCGTTTGTTTCTATGTCTGGAGTTTGATAAGGCTAGAGAGATCATTCTCTGATGATTTGTTTATTGAATTAGCCATTCTCTGTAATGGAAAAAATGTATGTTGTTATTGAATTTGCAATCCCCCCCCCCATTTCCATTATGACTAAAGAGAAGCAACTAATAACAGACTTTAAAATTAACTTAATTTCCCCCTATTTATTTCATTACTTATCTTGTGAAACAAGTGACTCTTGCTGGGAGAAACGGTTTCTGGCATGTCTTGGACATGACTCTGACATTACCTCATAGTCAACTGTTTTCTGACTAGACAGAAGTGTTGGACAGGTAGACCAATTATCATTAGATACAGTTGAAAAGAGGAAGATGAGGGCATTCAGCCTTAGAGAGGAACAAGTGCCATGGTTTAGAATTTAAAGTGACCTTTTCTTCAAACATTTCTTTCTGTTGGTGAACAGAGAATAAGGACAAATATTAAGAAAAAGTCACCTTTTCTTTCAGTGCTATAATAGCCTTCATATGCCATTTCAAAAAGTGTTATTTCAGCCTTTTCTTAAATGACCTCTTTTTCTTCATAATGTAATATTTTTTTTCACCTTTTGACTAGTACTTTGATTTTAATAAAGTTACATACTTATTTCAGAGGAATTACACTTTAGAATGCATCTTGGTGGTATTTCATCCTAACAGTTTCATTTGGTTGAATTAATGTGCAGCTCTACCTTAGTGGGGGGTGGGGGGGAATGAGAAAGAGAGAGAGAGAGAGAGAGAGAGAGAGAAAGAAAGAGAGAGAGCGAGCGCGCGCGCACGGAAAAGAGAGAAGGAAGACTCATATAGTCCTATCTTCTAGCATAACTTTCTTCATTTTCACATTTCAGTGTCATAGTAACCTTTATCTGTAATAAAAGCATAATTTAGCTGAATATTACTAAAACATATATTCACATTATGTCAGTGATTTACTGTTCTGTGGTCAAAATAGTTTCCTTTCTTCTTCTTTACCAAGTTCAGGTTTTGTTACTGCTGTCAGTTGATAATCTTTGGTTCTCCTCTTTTCTTCCTCCCGCCCCCTGTTCTTGTCTCTCTCTTTTTCCCATTAAGATGTGAATGGGCAGGCATCTCAGCCAATATGTTTATACATGGCTGAATACACTTGGAGAAAAGCGAGTCTCCTTTTGTCTAGACCTTGGATGGCTTTGTGTCATTCTGCACCAGTGGGCAGGGTCTCCCTCACAGTAGGAACTTTGCAATAATTGCCAGAACAAATTGAGCTCAGGCTTATCAGTTCCTTTCTTTTTTCAGTTGGAAAATGGAGGGAATGGGAGAACAAGACCATTTTTGACCAATGACAATATGGCATATAAATAGATTGGATACAGCCAATGCCCACTCGTGTTTCAGACAAGTAATGGGGTATATTGTGTATACCCCATGATAAAATGTGATCCCACAATCACCAGGCTAACAAACCTTGTTCTCCCCATACCTCCTGGGCATTCCAGTGTTAATGATTAATGAGCATACACAACAGTCAGCAGAGGTAAGCACAGATGGATGAGACTGGTTGGTGCTTGTGTGTGTGTGTGTGTGTGTGTGTGTCTGGTGAAGACCAGCAGAGGCAACATTGAAATTGTTTTCATCAGGGAGCAATGAGAAAAATGGTCTTTGACAAGAAAGCTTAATACTGGTGAAAGATACTCATTTAAAAATCAATTACATGTTTTTATTACATAATTTTTTTGTATCAGAATCTCTCTGAATCATTGATATGCTTTGTGATATCTGCAGTGTATCTAGATCTCTTTCTGTGTTTGGTGTTTGTGTGTGTGTGTGACTACACATTTTTATTCATTAATTCCACATGTATGTAGATAGCTGAAAACTATAATATACATATGTAAATGTAAATGCAAAAGCAGAGGTAATGTTCTTGTACACACATATACATATACATGTACATATACATATACATATACATATACTCATGCTCCATAGGTTGATTTTAAATCTACAAAATACCACAGGTTACTTCCAGGGATCCTTTCACCTTAATGTTGGGCTTGAGGGTTACATGTACAACCAAGGCTGTGTACTGTGTTCTCACTATAGGAAAGTTGGGAGACAGGTCCCTCAACAAACTGGGCAGCCAGCCTGGTCTGTCACACCACCTGTTCTTGTGAGAGCCAAACCTATATTTTTTTAATAATGCTATTTAAATAAATATTTGAGTGTGTGTGAATTTTCATTTAACAGGGCTTCAGCTTTGCTCAGTTGCTTCCAACATGACTGGAGGTAGACAGACAAGGCTCTAAAGCCAACTGAATGGCTTTCCATCTGCCCTCTGTTTTGCCTGGAAATAACCAGCCAGACCAACGGTTTTTGCTTTTGCTTGGCTTTTTTATTTATTTATCTGAAGCAGAGGCAGACATGAAACAAACATGGCATTTCCTATTGCAAATTGGATTCTGAAATTGGCTTCATCTTTCCAGAAGCACTTCTATTGCAGTTCCTTCCCAGTTTTGTGAATATAGTAAACAGTTTGCATACAAAGCTCCAAATCTGTAGGCA
Source organism: Murina feae (assembly GCA_004026665.1). Classification (NCBI taxonomy): domain Eukaryota; kingdom Metazoa; phylum Chordata; class Mammalia; order Chiroptera; family Vespertilionidae; genus Murina; species Murina feae. The sequence goes on from PVJC01017086.1 coordinate 17,758, forward strand.
GTTACCACATTAGGTTTTTGCGATTGAGGGTGGGGATGTTTATTTGTTTTTTGACGGTCATGAAATGATATGTTGCAGTGGGATGAATGGAAATAGTTTTTGTTGAACAGAGAGGGATGAGGAAAATTGGGGAACAAATTAATAATAAAGAACACATTTGCCAGTGTTTTATTAGCTATTTTAAAGGAGACACAGCAAAATGCAAAGTCATGTGAAATGTGGCTTCTTGAACTTCATTGGCACATCCACAAGCTATCTATAAAAATAAAAGTGTAATATGCTAATTAGACTGGACAGCCAAATGACCTTCTGGATGAAGCTGCTGCAGTGGGGGCGGACGCGGAGGCCCTCAGGAGGCAAAGAGAAATGAGTCTTTAGGGGCAATCAGGCAGGCAGGTAAGTAGTTAGGGGTGAGCAGGAAGGCAGGCAAGCAGTTAGGGGCTCTGAAGCAGATAGGCAGAGTGGTTAGGAGTTATGATGCAGGGAGGCAGAGTGGTTAGGGGTGATGAGGGAGGCAGGCAAAGTGGTTAGGGGCTATCAGGCAGGGATGCAGAGTGGTTGGGGCAATCAGGCAAACAAGTGAGGGGTTGGGGTGATGAGGCAGGCAGGTAGAGTGGTTAGGGGCCATCTGGCAGGCAGGTGAGCGGTTGGGGTGATTAGGAAGGCAAGCAAGTGGTTAGGGGTGATCAAGCAGGCAGGCAGAGTGGTTATGGGCAATGAGACAGTTAGGGGTGATGAGGCTGGCAGGCAGAGTGGTTAGGGATGGTCAGGCAGACAGGTGAGCGGTTAGGAGCTAGCGGTCCTGGATTGTGAGAGGGATGTCCTGTGGATCAGGCCTAAACTGGTAGTCATACATCCCCTGAGAGGTCCCGGATTCCAAGAGGGTTCAGGCCAAGCTGAGGGGACCTCCCCATGCACAAATTTTGTGCACCAGGCCTCTAGTAGTTTACAGTAAATGGCCATTGGGGCCCCCATGGGTCATGGCCATAGCCAACTCACTGCAACTGAAGTGATGCTTACTATAAGGCAAGTTCATTCTTCCCTCGACACATTGTATAAGATATGGGTTATAGTACATTAAGCCAGTGGCACTGTAGTGATTGGAAGACTGTTAATGTAGCAAGCAGAGAGAAAAAATTATACTAGAGGAATATAGTCTAGCAGATACAGACAAAATTTGCTTGTCCTTAAAATGAGAGGTAAGGAAAAGAACGTTCTCAGAAGAGAGTTATTGGTATTCTTGAGTACTATGCCTTCCTGCTTCTAAAACACACACACATGCACACACAACTGCACATAGAAATTAAAAGAGATTTCCCTCATTCATAACATCCTTAGCCTATCTGCATGTCTTGAATCCTTAGAGGATGTAAGGAAACAAAGCTGTTTTAGGGTGAAATAAGGACTTGTGAATCCTGGCTACCAAGACTCATTTCTCTTCTGTACACATGCAGTGAAAAGGCAAGCTGTACAATTTTAACTCAGTTTCTCTTTGAACTTGTGACAAAATTGACTCAATAGTGAGAGCTATCATGAAGAAGGGCTGTGCACCACCCACAAAATCAAGTTCTCCAGTAGAGGCAACCTTATGTGCCATGCAGCTGGATTGCCTGGGTCTTAATCTCTTCTCCACCATCTATCTGTAGAAGGAGTTGGTAGCAGCTAGTTCATAAATCTATTGCCTACGTCAGTATATGTGAATCACTATTAACTGGGCCTTGGTGCATGGCCAGTATCCTGTAAACGCTAGCTATTGGTGCTAGTAAAAGAAACACGTGGGCTGTGGGATCAGGTAGAATCAGGTTTAGATTCTACTTCTAGATTTTTTCTTTTGGACAAATTATTTAAACTTTTTAAAAAAATCCTCACCTGAGGACACATTTTTATTGATTTTAGAGAGAGAGAAATAGTGATGTGAGAAAGAAACAATGATTAGTTGACCCCTATACATACCCTGACCAGGAATCGAACCTGTAACCTAGGTTTGTGCCAGAGCAGGAATCTAACCCACAACCTTTTGGTGTATGGGATAATGCTTCTCCCCCAGCCAAACTTGGCCAGGCAAATTACTTAATCTTTTTGAGGTTCAGAGAGTTTTTCCAATCCTCAGAGTTGCAGAATTACTCTAAGGATTAACTCATCTTATATATGCAACATGCAAAGCAATAGTGTGTGGAACATAATAGATGCTAAAAAAATGTTTTAACTCTTTACAAAAGTAGAGAGACAACTGTCCTATGGTGCAACTATAATGTTCACCTTTTTTCATTATTGCTTGGATCTTTTCCTTCATTTTTGTGGGGGTAATAGTTCTTTTCAACCTGGGATTTCACATAAGTTATTGGTCAGCTGTGGTAATTTCCCTAAAGCTATTGAAGTTGCAAGCCCATATTTGCTGGATAGTAGGAAATAGAAACTTATTAGTAATGGGAAGTAAAATTCTACCTGGACACTATTTTTACATACTTTAGGGGAAAAACAGACTGAAACTTGCTTGCTAATTTTGAGTATGTGGGAATTGTCAGATTCTCAAGAGGAGGGGAAGGAAAATCATGTCACATAGGTTTCTCTAAATATAGAAGGAACTAGGGGCCTGGTGCATGAAATTCGTGCACGGATAGGTGGGGGAGGGGGAGGGCAGGCGGGGAGGTCCCTCAGCCTGACCTGCACCCTCTCCAATTCGAGAGCCCTCAGGAGATGTGCTACTGATGGCTTAGGCCCACTCCACGTGGTTCTCTGCTCTCTGCTGGGCCTCTCTGCTCCACACCACGGGGTTGGGCAAGCAGGCCCTGCTGGGTGCTGCCTGCGGGTCGATTGCCTGCTCCCTGGTTGCCCCAGTTGCCTGCTCTACAGTGGATGCAGCCACTGCCCAGCAGGCCCTGCTGGGTGTGTGCCTGCGGGTGCCCATTGCTTGTTTCCCCTTCGCCACCACCACCGCCCAGCAGGCTCTGCTGGGTGCTGCCTGCAGCCCCTGCTTATCTGCTTGGGGGTCATCATGGCAACTACTCAGCAGGTCCTGCCAGGTGCTGCCTGCAGCCCCCGCTTGTCTGCTTGGGGATCATCATGGCGATTATTCAGCAGGCCCTGCTTGTCTGCTCAGGGGTCATCATGGAGACCTCCCAGCAGGCCCTGCTGGGTGCTTCCTGCAGCCCCTGCTTGTCTGCTTGGGGGTCATCATGGAGACCTCCCAGCAGGCCCTGATGTGTGTTGCCTGCAGGGTCCCTGATGGCTCACGCCCTCTCCTCCTGCATATTTCCTGATGGCTCGCGCCACCTGTGGGGTCCCTGATAGCTCACCTTTCCTCCTCCTGAGGGGTCCCCAATGGCTCGCGTCGCCTGATGGTTTGCGCCACCTGCGGGGTCCCTGATGGCTCGTGTCGCCTGTGGGGTCCCCGATAGCTTGAGCCCCCTCCTCCTGTGGGTTCCCCGATGGCTCAAGCCCCCTCCTTCTGCGGGGTCCCTGATGGCTCAACCCCCCTCCTCCGGTGGGGCCCCTGATGGCTCGTGCTGCCTGCAGGGTTCCTGATGGTTTGAGCCCCCTCCTGCGGGGTCCCTGATGGCTCACACCGCCTGCAGGGTCCCGATCCATGGCTCCTCCTCCGCAGCTGGTGCCCAGCTGGACCTTCTGGGCACTGCCTGTGGTCCCCACTTATCTGCTCAAGGGTCATCATGGCGACCTCCCAGCAGGCCCTGCTGGGTGTTGCCTGCAGTCTGATTGCCTGCTGGGCTGCTGTTGCTAGGGTAACACTGCCAGCGTCCTGCCCCACTGCTATGGGCACTACTATTTTGTCCTGGAGTGATGGTTAATTTGCATATTACTCTTTTGTTAGATTAGATATGAAATGTTTTTCCTAATAAAATAATTTGTACGTGATTCTGATGATAGAATCTAACTGAGGACTTCTTAGCAGTATATCTCCCTGATGGCAGACTCAGCATTATGTATGTTCCTCCTACTAGAAACTGTCCCACATACCTTTTGGGGTGCCTGTGCAGCTTATTCTGCCATGTAAGAACTGCTGCCTCCCCGCAAAGAAGGGGTTTCTCCAGGCTTGTTTGTAACAAAGGACTCTGCTCCTCCCCAAAGCCAAACTACTTGGAACAAGGATGGATATTTGAGTTAAGCTGCGTGGGCTAAGCAGGTTTTGTCTCCTGGGAATATGCTTCTGCCTCCTACAGAGGCAGCCCAGAGGAAGTCTGACAAAGGAGAGAGAGAGACACACACACACACAGGAGGGCAGGGGAAGAGAGAAGGCTATTCTTCCCAGTTCCATCCTTTGGGAAGTAAGCTGAACCTTAACTCTGGGACTCTGTGTGCTATGTCTGTAACTGTGCACCCATCTCCCCTTTGTCCTTAAAACAAGCCCGAAGGAAGTTTGCTGCCCTCAGACCAAAACTTTACTGGCAGGAGTTCTATCTCATGGAAAACTGGTCTCAAGCTGTAGATCCAGAGAAAAGGTTTCAAGTTTTTTATTGAGTTATCTTCTCAGCTCTGCATTGTTTCAAATACCTTTATTAAGCAGATGAACTGCAAAAGGTAGGGTCATAATAAGAACAGCCCTGGAAAAATATGGCAGTGACATCATGAGCTATAACTATGCATGATTAGAACATCATGCCATGGAAAGATTTATGAACATTGATTCTTTTTTTTAAAATTTTGTTTTATTGCTTAAAGTATTACAAAGAGTGTTAAATAAGTCTCCATTTTTCCCCCTTGACCTTCCCCCCTCCTCCCTTACCCCTCAGTGTCTTGTGTCCTTTGATTATGCTTATATGTATGCACACAAGTCCTTCAGTTGATCTCTTAACTCCCGCCCCCCAACCCTCCCGAACATTCCAGCTGTAGTTTGAAAGTCTGTTCAATGCTGTTCTGCTTCTGTATCTGTTTATGTTCATCAATTTATAATGGTCTTTATTATCCAAAAATAAGTGAGATCATGTGATATTTTTCTTTCGTTGACTGGCTTATTTCACTTAGCATAATGCTCTCCAGTTCCATCCATGCTGCTGCAAATAGTAAGAATTCCTTCTCTTTTTACAGCAGCATAGTATTCCATTGTGTAGATGTACCACAGTTTTCTAATCCATTCATCTGCTGATGGGCACTTAGGCTGTTTCCAAATCTTAGCTATGGTAAATTGTGCTGCTATGAACATAGGGTTGCATAAATCCTTTCTGACTGGTGTTTCTGGTTTCTTGGGATATATTTCCCAGAAGTGGGATTGCAAGGTCAAATGGGAGTTCCATTTTTAATTTTTTGAGGAAACTCCATACTGTCCTCCATAGTGGCTGCACCAGTCTGCATTCCCACCAGCAGTGCAGGAGAGTTCCTTTTTCTCTGCATCCTCTCTAGCACTTGTCATTTGTTGATTTGTTGATGATAGCCATTCCGACAGGTGTGAGATGATACCTCATTGTTGTTTTGATTTGCATCTCTCAGATGAGTAGTGATTTTGAGCATGTTTTCATATGTCTCCTGGCTTTCTGAATGTCCTCTTTTGAAAAGTGTCTATTTAGGTCTTTTGCCCATTTTTTGATTGGATTGTTTATCTTCCTTTTGTTAAGTTGTATGAGTTCCCTATAAATGTTGGAGATTAAACCCTTATCGGCGATAACATTGGCAAATATGTTCTCCCATGCAGTGCACTTTTTGTTGTTTTGTTAATGGTTTCTTTTGCTGTGAAGAAGCTTTTTATTTTGATGTAGTACCATTTGTTTATCTTGTCTTTAGTTTCCAATGTCCTAGGAACTGTATTGGTGAAAAAATTGCTTTGGCATATGTCTGAAATTTTGTTGCCTTTAAATTCCTCTAGTATTTTTATGGTTTCCTGTCTTACATTTAAGTCCTTTATCCATTTTGACTTTATTTTTGTGTATGGTGTAAGTTTGTGGTCTAGTTTCATTTTTTTGCATATATCTGTCCAATTTTTCCAACACCATTTATTGAAGAGACTATCTTGACTCCATTGTATGTTCTTGCCTCCTTTGTTAAATATTAATTGAGCTTATTGGTTTGGGTCGATTTCTGTGTTCTTTATTCTATTTCATTGATCTATATGTCTGATGAACATTGATTCTTAAGAAGATGCACTATGATGCAGCATTTAAGTGAAATAGTAACTTTGTTGTAAATGTTAGAAAATATGTTTGAACACTTGTGAGATAACCAAGGTAGGATTCTTTCTTTTTTTGTAAAAAAGTGGGTAGATAATCACTCTCAAAATTATTATCTACTAGAGGCAAGGTGCCTGAAATTTGTGCATTTGTGTGTGTGTGTGTGTGGGGGGGTGGTGGTCCCTCAGCCTGGCCTGGGCCCTCTCTCAGTCTGGGAGCCCTCAGGGATGTCTGACTGACAGCTTAGGCCCACTCCCCACCACAGAGGCAGCTTCTGCGTTAAGTGCCTGCCCCCTGGTGGTCAGTGTATATCATAGCAACTGGTAGTTACACTGTTCGGTCAATTTGCATATTAACTTTTTATTATATAGGATTGTAAATCTTATATTTGTATTTGTTTAAAAAATAATGGGTTATTTCAAAGAGTGAAAAGAAATTGTTTGCTCCTAAGGGCTATGCCTTCATTCAGCTTGATATTGTTTAGTTGAGTATACTTGCTTCCCAGGGCAGATTCCCATATCTGGATGGGTTAGGGTTAGGGTTAGGGTTAGTGTTAGGGGTTAGGTAGAATAAGAATAGTTTTTATTGACTCTATTCATAAATGCCCTCTCCCTTCTGTTTTCTGGATGTTTTGATACACTATTCTGTTCAACTTCCATGTTTCATTTCAATGTTAATATTTAAAATGAGCTATTAAAACTCACCCAGTTTGATAACAAAATTATAGACCATTACTCTTTTCTGAAAATTAAGGATATTTTTATTTCCAAAATATGACATTTTAAAAGTATTTTGAAGACCAAATATCAATTCATTCTTGCAAACCTGGTAACTCTAACCAACTCCTGGATTCTTATTGCCATTTCAGCTTTATTTTATTTTTTGTGATGGGAAATATGTATGTTACTAGTAAAAGGTTCTTGCTGTTAGAAGATGGGAATGGTGTCATACTTTATAAGAAATGGGAGTTGTAATAATAAGATGCAAAGTTATGGTTGAGAGAGGCCAGGGGGGCTGGAGGATGATTACAGTTAATAGATTTTGTGTTGTTACTTGATTTTTATACCTTGCCTTTTGGTAGTTGTAGGAATACACATGTATGCCAGTGCCTATTTTTGCTTTTAATTAAAAAGATAGCAAGAGAGCCTGGCCGTTGTGGCTCAGTGGTTCCCTGTCAGGGCACATGCTCAAGTTGCAAGCTCGATCCCCAGTGTGGGGCATGCAAGAGGCAGCCAATCAATGATTCTGCCTCATCATTGATTTTTCTATCTCTTTCTCCCTTCCTCTCTTTGAAATCAACAAAAACATATATTTTTTAAAAATCTACTTAAAAAATACCCTATTTTCTGGAGTATAAGACAATTTTTTAACCCAGGAAAATCTCAAAAGTCGGGGGTTGTCTTATAGGGCGGGTGCTGAAACTTCCAAGCCTGACTGGAAAATCTGAAGTCGCTGTATACGGTGGGGGAGCTCAAAAACGACTGTACTCCATTCATTTCAATGGAGCTAAACGGAGACTGCAAGTGTCTCCGATCGACTCCTTTCTGTGCTGCATAAGGTCTCCGTCTGGACTTTTTAACCCAGGAAAATCTTCTCAAAAGATGGGGGTCGTCTTATACGCCCAGTCGTCTTATACGCCGGAAAATATGGTATATCAAGGGATGTACTTGGGCAACCAGGCCAAGTTGTTTATTTCTAGCGAGGTCTTTAATGAGCATGTTTAAAATACTCTGTAGAATTTATTTGGGGGTTGAAGTTGTTTGCTGTCCTAAGGCATTTTGAAATTGATACAATTTGTGAATACTATCATTTCCTACAGATAGATACTGTTGAGAATTTTTAAAAAATATGATGAGTTGCTTCATAGATTACTTTGGTAAAAATAATTCATATGTAGACCATGATGGAAGGTTCTAACTCAACCTCAACTTTGAGCTCTGTGCTTGTTTCATTAATGTCTGCTTTCAAGTTTGAGAGATCTGGCTATTTTTCTTTCTGATGCTCAAGTTTCTTCCTAGTCTCCAATATTGATAAATTGGTGTGGTTGCCTTCAGCTTCCTTGTGGCATCAATTCATAGCCCACATTCACTCCCAACCAGTGGTTAGGTCAGGGATTCTGTCTTGACAGGCAGCTGCCAACTCCCATAGCTGTAGTTCCCAGACTGTTGGGGTTGAACAGCATATTAATTGAAGCTTTCAGAAGCACATGGAAGGGGATATTCCTGGAGATTCCCTGCTTTTCTAGCAGTGTCAGAGGACAGTGGGAAGGTGTGTTGTGTGGAGGGTGAAAGGAGGCAGGTGGGGGGAGCACCAAAGTTGAGGGGTGCAACTGGTTAGAACAGGAGAAACAGTGAGGAAAGTGAGATTCCACAGCTGCAGGAAGAGGTTGAATTTTTTTTTCCTTTTACCTTGTTAACCCACTAAAATGTTCTTCTCTTAGATGTTCCCTTGCATTTTTTCCAAAAGTTAGGAACAGATTACCAGGCTGCATAAGCAGAAAAGCTTGGAGTTTACATAAAGTGTATAATGCTGCTATCAATAAAATTTTAAAAGCAAAATTACCATAGTGGTACATATTTAATTATGCACACACTTCTTACTGTGCTCTATGGTAATAATAGCAAGCAAATCACATAAACAGTGTAGCTGACGTTACTTTTAATAGGGTAGGGAACTGATATTTATTGAATCCCTAATATCTGCTGGGCTCCATGCTGGGTCCTTAACATATGTGATCTCATTTAATGTTTAGCTAAACAAGGCGTTTCCAGGGCCAGGGTGGGTAAAGGAGTGAGAAGTTACAGCTCCAGGCTCATCAGAAGACATAGGATTCCTTTTTCTTTGGCAGGAGTACCCATTTTTTGCCATAGTGTGGGAGCCCTTGCCCTCTCCCTGGTTTGGGAGTTTGGATGTCTTGGGCCCTGGAACCTTAGCCACAGATGGACAAAATGAGGACACAGCTTTTCCCTCCATATCTAATCTTCCCTTCAGGTTTCTTAAGGGCTGGGAGCTGACCTTGCAGCCTGCACTCCACCCTTCAGCTCCTCCTTGAAATTTGAGGGAATGTGAGTAGGAAACCAGTAGCAGCCCCCAGCTCTGCTGTCTCCCCCTCCCCAGGAGCAGCCTAATAAAGGGAAAGGAGGAAGCCAAAAAGGAGGCCCCTCCACCCCTATTCCTCACCCTTTACTACATGGTTACTGACATTTAGCTATTCACGGTATGACTTTTCATCTTTTGGGATTAGGGAATTCTTTGAAAGTTTGATAACAATCTTGACTCCACCCTCCAGAAAAATGTACCAATATTTACACTTCACGGGAAGGTTACTTGATTTAGAAATTCGCACAAACTGCCATTGAAAACTTCTGGGAGAAAAGAGAGGGTAGGCAAGGAGAGTGTATGAGTCACTTATTCTTTAGTAGGATCATCTTATTTATTTGCTCCCTGAGATGTGCTTAAGGCAGCAGGAGCTCAAGAGAGGAGGCTGGTTTAGGTGGTAAGAGATCATTTTGCAGTATGAGATCTTTTGGGGAAAGGCAGGCCCAACTAGGGAAATAGTAAGGCAGTCAGGTTATATAGTCTTTCCACACAGAGTGGCCCATGGACAGTGGCATGGGTATCACCCAGGAGCTTGTTGGAAATGCAGGATAGCAGACCACCCTCCTGCCCCCCAAGACATGGTGAATCAGAATCTGCACTTTGATAAAGTCCCATGTTCAGGTTTGAGAGGCATGGATGTGTATTGAGGACACTGAGATAGGAGTGAGGACCTGGGGTTGAGATGAGAGGAAGCCAGTAACTGGGAGAGTGCTGCTGAGAGGTGCCAGTGAAGGTATCCATGAGCCTCCAAAGAAGAGAGAGGGAGCCCAGACAGGAGGATGGCAAAGAGATAGTGGAGAGGGCCTTGAAGTGGTACTCAAGAGGAAGTTGGGAACATTGTAAGTCTGGGAAGATGACATTTAAAATCAGGCAACAACAAAAAGTTGTTTACTACATTATGTTAAATCATGAATAATATATAACTTACTAGTGTGAATTATGTTTCAACTGGTATTGAAAGGGTGGTGGTGCAAGACTGACTCCAAACTGTTCCTTTTGCTCTTTATAAATTGCTCCTTTGTTCTGTATCCTCCATCTTGTGTAACTAACTATGTTCTCTACCTGCTCCTTTTCCGAGAAAACCACAAGAATGTAATAGTTGTAACAGTTGCTCGACCCCCACCCCTTTCAAATTGGCCAATAGGGATGCAGAGGAAATGACCCAAGTCCAAATTAGGCTAACTGCATCCTGTCCCCTGTGCAACCAGACCCTGGCCCTTCCCTCGACCAATCAACAGGGGCCGCACACATTACCCCACCCACTTCTTCCAGACCCCCTATAAAACTTTTGTTCTCCTGAAACTCACTCTCTCTCAGTCCTGCCGCTGTGTTGGTGAGTGTGGGAGACTGAACTCGAGCTAGCTCGAATAAAGGCTCTTTGCTTTTGCATTAGACTCGGCTCGGCTCCCTGGTGGTCTTTGGGGATTTTGAAGTCTGGGCATAACAGTATCAAAGAATTACCATGTGAAATTGTTTATGGTAAGGAGTAAATGACTTTAGACAGACTTCTGTTTCTGCCCTTGATGAATCCTTTGAATGTGTAACTTTGTTTTCTTAAACCCTGTGCCTTACTTGAAAATCTAAAGGATCTTACGTATTAGCTCCTGTTATTGGTGCAGACATCACTGACACCCTAGATTCCTTTTCTTTTGAGATAACCTTTATCAAATACTTGTTGGATACATTATGTTAGCAGTGTTGCTTGATTTCTAGCAATTTGTTTTTGGAAGGCAAATGAAAATAAATGATAATTTTTGGAGCAGAGAGAAAAATTAATACTCCTGTTTGGTGAAGTTATAGGCTAGATTGTATCACTGAGAAAATGCTAGGCCTGTGTTACAGGTTGTGTCTTCCCACCAAAAGATAAGCTGAATCCTAACTCCTGGTATATGTGAATGTAGCCTTATTTTGAAAGAATCTTTACAGATATTATAAAGCTAATATCAAGCCACAAGGGTGAGCCCTTAATTCAATAAAACCAATGTCCTTATAAGGAGAGAAGACAGAGACACGGAGGGATGGTGGTCATGAGAAGATGGAGGTTGGAGTGATCCTGACTATTGGAAGCTTGAAGAGGCAAGGAAGGATCTTCCCCTAGTGGCTTAGAGGGAGCAAGGCCCTATGAAAGCCTTGATTTTGAACTTCTGGTTTCCAGAACTGTGAGGCAATAAATTTTTATTTTAAGCCACCCAATTTATGGTACTGTGTTATGAGAGGTCAGGAAATGAATATAGCATGCTTAATTATTTTTCTGTAGTTAGTAATCATTTTGGTCCAATTTTTAATGAATTCATTAGTTTTGAATACTCCTGTTTGAGATGGGATTATAGTGATTATAGTCATAAAAGAAACTAAAACATTTTCTCAAAACTAAATAGGCCACTGCATAATTTTTATGTAATCTATATATATTGTTGTTCAAATTTACCTTTTTATGAAATGCCAAAGTTTCTATTTTTCTTTTAAAATTAAAACACTCATTTGTATTATCTTAGTGAAAAAATATAATAATGTCAAACAGTTGTTTAGAACTATCACCTGAGATATTATAAATAAGATTCTGACTAAAAAATATTGAAAGATGTATTTATACCTGAATCAATAAATTATTTGAAAAACAAATGAAAAAAGTAGTTAAATATTCTCTGATGTTAGCAGTTGTAACTGTGTCTAGGATAATTACTTATTGGGGAAAAAAGGCAAAACCTTGTGGAAAATACAAATGGCTAAGGAAACTGCAAACTAGCTTATGCAATAAATACACCATATGGCCAAGGATGTCAAAAATCTCAAATTTATTTTGAGACCAGAGTCAGTCTGACCCTGCAAATTACCTTCAGGAAAGGATGATGGAGCAGCCCACATCACACCCATGGGTGTCTGTCATGAGTGGGAGGTGCAGGACTGTGTTAAACTGCCAAGAGGGCAGCTGGTTCTGAGACTCCATTAGCTGGGTAAGCACAGCCTTTGCAGTGGTGATTGCCCATTTAAGTTATGGCCTCCCTGCATTGCATGCCATTTCTGGGACTGGCTTATCCACTTAAATTAGATGTGTTTTGGATCCTACTACACCTCCCACTTTTTGTCATTTGCTTGAGTGAAATCTAGCAGATTTTGCATGGCAAAGGAAACCATCAATGAAGTCAAAAGACAACCCACTGAATGGGAGAACATATTTGCCAATGATACATCATATAAGGGGGTCATATACAAAATTTATAAAAAACTCAAACAGTTAATAATATTGTAATAATTATGTATAGTACCAGTTGGATAATGGAAATAACAGGGAGAAAACTTTCTAAATAAAGTATATGATTATCTAACCACTATGCTGCACACCTGAAACTAATACAAAATAATATTGAAGATAAACCTTAATTGTTTGGAACACAATGCCAGGGAGACTAATTACAAAGGAGCCCAGAGGAGCTTATTCTCGTATAGCTCTCAAATATGAATATCATTGCCGAGTAACATCAAGGCTACTTGTATTTATTTTCTTCTAAACAGTTTTTGACTTTAAAATGCCTTTGTACTTTCCAGCTCAAAATTCTAATCACTTTCAGTGAGCTCAGTCTCTATGCAAAACTTGCTTCCCACCTGCCAAATTGAAAGTGTCTGGATGGAATACTGTATTTAGGTCAGTTTTTAAAAATATGTCCTTCTCTAGAATAAAAGAAATCAAATCCAATAACATCATGCAGACAGACAGGTAAAATTATTCCAACAAGAGCTTTTTTTTGAAACAGTTGGTCAGAATTAAGAGTGTGACACTCTTCCTCTTCCCTGTCTCTATGACTGAATTGAATTTTTAAAGTTACAGCTTTTTTTCTTTTCATTATATCTATAGCACCATTTCTGCCAAGAGGAACGACTAGTATTCTTAGTTAGTTCCTGAGGTTCATCAAGGTGGACTTTCTCATCTTCCCAGTGGAGGCTCTGGGCCAGGAATAAACAGGGCTTCTCAGACTGGAAAGTACATAGAACTCCTCTGAGGGCCTTGTTAATGTGCACATTTTATCAGGTCTGCCTGGGATGGGGCCTGAGCTTTTGTATTTATAAAAATCTCATTGGTGGTATAAAGAGCTGCTATTTGGTGAACCACGTCTAGAGAACAATTGGCCCACTTTAGGTGTATCTAGCTTCAGACTAATTTCCTTGGGCCAGTCTCTCCTAACACCTGACCATTTCTGGGCCAGTGTTGAGTGTATTTTGGATTTAGCTTTGAGCAATGTCTCCCACACATGGTATAGTTCCACAGTTAATCCCTTCTTCTTCATTCTCATTCTCTCCCACTAAATGCACTAACTGAAAGTTCAAAAACTCAGTGCACACAGATACTTGCCTTATAGAGGAAACATTTTTAACTGTAGAGTGAGGGAAAACAAAGAAAGATGTAACTCTACATTGAGCTCATATTCTATCATTGAAGAATTCAGAATATAATTTTACCAGATGTAATAGTTTCACTAGTATTTGCTTAGTACCAAGGTAAGCAATAATTGGAATGATAGTTGACTGAGGCATATTTGAATTTTAGCTTTCCAGGTGCTCTCAATAAAATAAATTATAAAAATATGACTCAAGCTATTATATCCATAGCATCACTTAAGAGTAATAGATATACTGTTCCACTTAGGAGCTATCATAGTACAGTTAACTAAATGGTATTAAAAAAAGTTTCTTAAAGCACTTAAAGTTGTAAAGCTATTCAGAAATAGATCTGTGCTTCTTAAGTAAACACAAACAAGGACAGGAGTCATTTTAGTGGGTAATAAAGGAAATCAACAAGCCCAATTCTAGCTCCCTGTGGATGAAATTTAAAGCAACAAATCTATGCTACATTGTGCAGTGAACATAAAATATACTTAAATTTAGAAGATTTACTCTGCCATCACCTTGCCACATGACAAACAAATCCTGGACTAACGTGGTTTTATCAATTCACAAACTGTTGTAGGGTGACTTCTGTTCTCAAATGCTTATGCACAGTCTCCTCTCAAATTAGGTTACTGCATGAGGACCCTTTAGCTTCTGTTCAGATCCTGATGGAATCATAGGTTCCACACATCATGAGTCTGTCAGCCTGATTCCCCAACCCAGCAGGCTGCTCTGTTGACGGATATAGAATCAAAGAGGTTTGTGGAGAACAATTTCTTGCCTGTGTCTTGCAGAGCACAGATCCAGCTGCTTTGCTTTGGAAGGGAGGGGATTATAGTGGGCCTCATGTGAGAAGAGATACTTTCCAAGCTGTCTCTTTGACAAGCTAGTTTCCAGTCTTCCTTTTCCTTGAATATTGCAGGAATGAGACGAATGAATTATGAGTAAGTGCTAAATAAATCATTTACAACTTCAGGTGTTTTGGAGTCCTTTTTTGGAAATGGGAAAACAGTTCTTAATTAGGCAAAAACCTATTTTGAGAGAGTAAATAATAGGTGATCTATTGGTTCAATATTATAATCACAATAAGCTAAGAGAGAATGGAGGGGCAAACGGAGATCATCATATTCTATAATAATAGCAAAACATGCAAATGTGACCGTTACCACCAGCCAATCAGAGCGGCTGTATGCAAATTAATCCAGCCAAGATGGAGGCCAACAGCCAATCAGAGCGGCTGTATGCAAATTAACCCAGCCAAGATGGAGGCCAACAGCCACAGAACCAGAGCAAATCAAAGGATTCTGTTGCAACTGCCTGCCTATGCTGGCAGTTGGAAGTGGCACCAGGGCACTAGGGCACCAGGAAGTGGGAAAGCAAGGTGGCGGGCCAGGGAGTGGGAAAGAGACAGTGGGGAGGGTCAGTGGCCTGCTTGGTGGGCTTCCCAGGCCCTTTGTGGGGCATCGGGGAGCAGGTAAGAGGTGGCAGGGGGTCGGCGGCCTGCTTGGCAGCTGTCCAGGCCCTTTGTGGGGCATCG
>PVJC01017087.1:0-32920 GCA_004026665.1 Murina feae
AAAGAAATACCCGAGCCCTGGTGGTGTGTCAGTGGTGAGAGTGTCAGCCCAAGCACCAAAGGGTGGAGAGCTCCATTCTCAGTCACAGGCAGGTACCTGGGTTACAGGTTTGATCCCAGCTCTGGTCCCCTCGTGTGGGAGGCAGCCAATCAATGTGTCAACCAATCGACCTCCCTCCTCCCCCGCCCCCGTGCTTTCCTCTCTCCTTCCACTGTCTCTAAAAAAATTCAGTGGAAAAAATATCCTTGGGTGAGGATTAATAATTAGCTGATACCTATGTAAGATATGCACTTAATTTCTTCAATAGTCCGAATTTAATTCTCAACAGTTGTATTATACACCAAGTGATTTTTATGTAGAGAAAAGTAGGCAAAAAATATTTTACAACTAGTAAAGGGAAGAACCTTAATTATCTAAATAAAATTTGGAGCAGCAAATTAAGAATGTTTAAAAAATATATAGTTTTATTTGATCCTCAGGAAGGGAGAGAGAGAGAGAAAGAAACATCAATGATGAGAATCATCGACGGACTGCCTCCTGATTTCAGAGAGGAAGAGAGAGGGAGAGAGAGAGAGCTAGAAACATCAATAATGAGAAAGAATCATTGATTGGCTGCCTCCTGCACACCCCCACTGGAGATTGAGCACAACCTGGGCATGTGCCCTGACTGAGAATCGAACTGTGACCTCCTGGTTTATAGGCCGAAGCTCAACTACTGAGCCATGTTGGTCGGGCAAGAGAGAATGGTTTTAAATGACCTAATGAAAAAATGACATTTGAGCACGAGGAAGTAGAATTTAAATGAGGCTGAAAAGGTTTGCTTCCTGGCAGTTACAGTGACCATTGTCATCTCTTTTTTACATCTCTGCATATGTGACTAGAACTTCACTAGGAGGTTGAGGGCAAGTGGGCAGCCACTTTTCTAAAGATTAGTGGCTTTCCATCAAGTTCCACTGATTGCTGGACCCCACCTCCAGACTCAGTAGGTCTGAGGTGAGGCCTAACTGGTTTGGCTCAGTAATAGAGCATCAGCCTACAGAATGAAGGGTCCTGGGATAGATTTTGGTCAAGGGCACATATGATCCCCAGTAGGAGTGTGCAGGAGGCAGCCAATCAAGGATGTTTCTCGTCATTCATGTTTCTGTCTCTCTCTGATTCTCACTTCCTCTCTGAAATCAATTTAAGAAAATATATTTTTTTATAAAAAAGCTTTTGTAGCTAAATCCTCAAGAAATATGTAAAACCATAGAAATTAGATTTAAAATAGAATTAATGAGTTCATGGAAAACTCAAGAGGTTAAATATTTCATCAGAACTCTGTTTTCTGAGGAAATTAAAGTACTCCCTGGTAGAAGGGAGGGTGGCTTGGGAATAGCCTAGAGCATTATACGTTTGGAGCTGGAATGGAGCTTAAAGGATCAATCGTCCAATTCTCATTTACTTGGTTAAGAAACAAACCCAGATAAGTTCTGGTTAGAAGAAGTAGCATGTGCAAAATTTCAATTAGATTCTGAATCTACCACCAATAAGTACCTTACATGTTGGGAAAGTCTGTCTTACTGTTTACTTAAAAATTGTCCGTTTTATCAGTTCTCACTTATCTGGATTTAATATTTGGTTCAGAAAATCAGAGTGAAGAGAACTTACTTCCATATATCATTGACTTCAGTGGGTGCAAACTCTTTGGACTCCAGCTGAATCATGGCAAAACCACTGATGGCATACAGGGATCCAGCCAGGCTGACCAAACTGATGGAACTTCTTTCCTGGGGAAATTCAGTCATTGCTTCCCATCTAGGAATTATTGGAAAGGCAATCAATGTAAAACTAAAGAAATGCCAAGTGTATTTACTGACCAATTATAGGTAATTATAAAGAAATTCAAGTAGCATAGGCACCCAAAATTAGAAGATGAAATTTGCTACTAGGAAATATCTAAATATTATTCCTTTCTTTGAAATAACCAGATTAGATATAAAGTTCTCAATATGACAATATTATATGTATACTGTAGACAATCTGGAAAATACAGAAAGGTATAGAAGAACACAAATATCCCCTATGATCATACCTTCCAGACATAATCATAAGCAACATTTTGTGTAATTTTGTCAATTTTATAAAAGGATACATTTAAATATAAACATCGATTCATACATATGAGTGAAACTAAGAAAATAATTACAATTTTGTACACATCTTAACTTTCTATATCATGAGTGTACCCATATTATATAGTCTTCAAAAACATGATTTTTAATGATTATTTAAGTCCTAGCCATAGATGTTCCTTGTAATTTTTAGATACTAAAGTCTATTTTGTAATCAGGAATACATAGTTTCTTAAAAATGTAATAATAGTTTACTCTGATTTTTTTCTTCATTGCTAAACTGAGAGTATAAAAACTATATATTTGCCCTAGCTGGTTTGGCTCAGTGGATAGACCATCAGCCTGTGGAGTGAAGGTCCCAGGTTCGATTCCAGGCAAGGGCACATGCCTGGATTGCAGGCTTGATCCCTAGTGGGGGGCGTGCAGGAGGCAGCCATTCGATGATTCCCTCTTATCATTGATGTTTCTCTCTCTCTCCGTCTCCTTTCCTAAATTCCGTCTCCTTTCCTGAATATATATATATTTTTTAAAAATTAAAAAACCACAACTATATATTTATCCAGATGTGTGAGCTCAAAAATTTAAAGAAGACTAATTTTATGTAAATATTTGTCTAATGTTTTCACATTAACTTTAAGCCAATAAAAGCTTAAAAGTGAAAAATTTAAAAATATCATAAAGAGCATAAAAGAATTAAACTTCTGAAGCACTCATGCTTTACAAATATCACAAGCTAAGGTGGAGGTCTTTTTAAAATATATATATATATTTTATTGATCTTTTACAGAGAGGAAGGGAGAGAGATAGAGAATCAGAAACATCGATGAGAGAGAAACATTGATCAGCTGCCTCCTGTACACTCCCCACTGGGGATGTGCCCGCAACCAAGGTACATGCCCTTGACCGGAATTGAACCTGGGAACCTTGCGTCTGCAGGCCAACGCTCTATCCACTGAGCCAAACTGGTCAGGGCATAAGGTGGAGGTCTTTTCATCCTTAAAGAAACTACCTGTTTCAAATCAAATAACTCTATAGAGACATGTATATCCACTTATGTGTAGATAATTATTCAGAAGTGTTACCTTTGCATGACTAAATTCACAAAGTTGATAACCAGTACGAATTAAATACTCTAACATTACCTTGAGGGTCATGCGTTCCAAGTTACAAACAACATGCAATGCAGCAAAATGTTAGGCATGTTTACACTCAGCAACAGGCAAAGAAACCTAGATGAAGATATTTTCTCTTTAAGCCTCACTTTCCTGTCCTCCTCTCCCCATGTTCTAGAAAGCTTAACATTTATCCAAAGTTAAAACTTAAAATGTATAGTGACTCATATGCAGTAACTCACTTATTGGTTGTGAGGTCAAAAGCTTCAACAGATGCTGAAAGACCATCTTCAGTGACACCTCCTGCAACCACAATTTTGCCTTTATGGATAGCCACTCCGAACATCGAACGTGGGGTTTTCATGGGAGGCATATCTTTCCAGTCTCCTTTTTTTGGGTTGTAGATAAATACTCTGTTTGTACACTTTCTGTAAACATAAGAGACAACAAAATGATCCTTATAGAACCTTCCTTTTTTGAAAGAAGCAACTTCACTAGTCACCTAGCTTGGCTTCTCATATAAAATATGTAGTATAGCAGAGGATCAGAAAACCTCCAGAGTATTCTTTATCTAATTTATTTTTCCTTTTTATTGAATATATTGGGTGACACTGGGACTATAGATTAGACAACTAGCCATCTGAATTGATAATAGTAATGGGAATAGTTTTATATGCTAAATGGTACCAGAAAAAACTTGGATTCATCTGAATTCTTCTTAGTATGTTCCTTATGTTTCCTCAAAGTTATCCATAATTCACTGATGAAAGTTTAGAATTCCTATTAATTGATTAACTAAATATATTTGGTAGCCAAAAAGCAATCAAACAAAATCCCAACTTTTTGTGAGGACAATTTTTTCTTCAGTCTTAGAAAAGACCAGATACCTGAAGTAGAATCAGTTCTTCTAATACTTAACCATGAATATCACTTTAAAATTTCTTGCCCCTCCAGTGTAACTCTGGTTGAGCGTTGACCCATGCACCAGGAGGTTACAGGTTTGATTCCTCGTCTGGGCATGTGCTCAGGTTGCAGGCTCAATCCCCAGTAGGTGGTGTGCAGGAGGCAGCCAACTGATATTTCTCATTGATGTTTCTATCTCTCCCTCTCCCTTCCTCTCTCTGAAATCAATAAAAGAAAAAACATTTAAGATTTCTTGACTAGAACATGATACAAAGACATGTTCTTCACATTCAGTGGTGATAACTAGTGCAATTCAGTGCTTGCTTTTAGATAATGACTCATTTCAAAGTTCTTGATTGGCATTTGCCAAGCCACACCTTGGTTAATCATATTCTCAAGATTAATATATTCTTACTGACAAGACTTGTATGCTTCTTACTGACATATCAATTTCCTAGTTACTAATACTTGAAGGAAACAATTTAAGCCACTTGGCAGGGTCATTCTGTTTCCAAAATCAGAAGCTGCTTAATAGATTTTCTATTTCATTTATCAGGAAAAAATGCCCCAAGTAAGATTTTTTTTTTAGCTATAGCATTTTCATTTCAGATACAGTGGATTTGACAGATAATCGTGAACAGACATTTTGGTCATCCAAAATAAGATTTTACACTGGGTGGATTTATAATATGGCTTTCCTTTAAATATTCATTTGACAGTAATAGCTGGGATTAAGAAGGATTTCAAATTTCAGGATGTTACCTTTGATTGTATAAAAACTCATTGCTTTTTTCAATCACATTTTATGTGCTATGTTTGTCATTTTAATTGAATATTAACCATTAACTCCAGAACATAGAATTCTTTACTTCTAGCACACTTCCATATTTCACTCTCCTTTCCTTTTTGCCCTTATAATTCTTTTTTTTTAATTTTTTATTGATTTTTTTACAGAGAGGAAGGGAGAGGGATAGAGAGTTAGAAACAATGATGAGAGAGAAACATCGATCAGCTGCCTCCTGCACATCTCCTACTGGGGATGTGCCCGCAACCAAGGTACATGCCCTTGACTGGAATCGAACCTGGGACCTTTCAGTCCGCAGGCCGACGCTCTACCGACTGAGCCAAACCGGTCAGGGCTGCCCTTATAATTCTTAAAAAAAAACAAACAATCCTCACCAGAGGATATTTTTTTCATTGCTTTTTCCGAGAGAGTGGAAGGGAGAGAGTGGAAGTGGGGGAAAAGGGAAGAGGGAAAGAGAAAGAGAGAGGCAGAGATATCCATGTGAGAGACACAAGGACTAGTTGACTCCTCACACGCACCGGGTCCAGGGACAGGGAGGGAATCAACAACCCAGGCACGTGTCCTTGACCGGGAATCGAACCTGGACCCTTCTGTGTGTGGGCAGATGCTCCAACCACTGAGCCCACCAGCCAGCGTTGCACTTATAATTCTTTTTTTTTCTTTTAATAATTCTTAATTCTGGCTCCCTTTCCAGGATTGGACATCACTATTAATTAAACAACTTGGACAAATGATGACAAAGCCAAATTAGAGTTTTCAGGGGCAGGAAATAGTTCTCACTAATTAAACGGGAAATCTTCATTTTACCAGACAGGCTACTGGCTTAGCTGACTGACTTCTAGAATACTCTGAAGTCAGGTCTCCCTTTGAGTTATACAAGATTTTTCCTTATTTCCTATCCCTTGAGAAGTGTCTAAAAATTAAGTTAGGCTTACATATGGAACTTCATCCTGTTTTTCTCACAACCAACTGGGTGCTAGTGGGCATACCAGGGTTAAATATTGTGAATACCCTCCCTGTCCAGGAGTAAAGTGAAACATTGCTGAAGAAATAACTGCCCTATTTTCAGTCACCATGCTTTTCAGTTTTAAGCTCACCTATCTAAATTTGCTCCTATGAATGTAAAATACAAATCCATGATATTTTTATGCACTATTGTAATTATATTTTAAATTCTAAATTAAAGAGATATACTTAATATTTTATCTCCTTCTAGCCAAATGAATAAAAAAAGTCCATTAGTTTTAATGCAGTAAATTATAATTATAAAATAGCTGAATAAAATATTTGATTATGCTCCTAAGCACTCCTTTTCTACTGTAAGACTGCTTATATTGGAGGTATTATGATTTCATCCTATATAATAAAAGCCTAATATGCTAAGTGTTTAGTCGTTCAGCCAGTCATTCAACCAATCAAAGTGTAACATGCTAATGATATGCTAAAGCCACTCAACCGCTCGCTATGATGTGCAGACCACTAGGGGGCAGTCAACTGGTTGACCAGTCGCTATGATGTGCACTGATGTGTCCAACAGGGGGAAGATGCTCTGACCGGTAGGTTAGTTTGCTGCTGGGGTCTGGCTGATTGGGACTGAGCGAGACAGGCCAGGCATGCTCTGGAGCCCTCCCGTGGTCCCTAGCCAGCTGGCCAACTTCCCGCATCTAGGCCTGTGCCCTCTCCCAATCCAGGTTGAGGGAGGGGTCTCTCCCCCGGCCTCTCCCCCTACCTCCAAGTGCACAAATTTCATGCACTGGGCCTCTAGTTTATAATATACTCCAATAACTTTTCAAAATTTAAAAAATTCTTCCCCAAAGACTTATGGGTGAGAACCAAGTCCTATTTTACTCTGGAGATTTAAATGAAAAGAGGAAGGAACCCTTGTAAAAAAAAACCACTTGATGTAAAGCACCAGGAGGGTTCAGGGTACTCACTTGTCATCTGTCTTTCCTCCTAGACAGTATATCATCCCCTTATGTGAAACCACATTATGGCCATAGACTTTGATAGGAAGTTTTTTTACTTCGTTCCATTTTGCAGCCCTAAAATCAGAAGACGAAAGAATTTATTTATAAGCTTTCAGTAACAATATGAACTATGAATGTTCTAGGCACTCACATACCTGAATGCTTAGGAAATGGGAATGTCACGCAAACTTACACAGGATCATAGCACAACACTGAATCCAGCGAAGCCTCCGTTTGAAGGTCTTTGCCTGCAACTACATAGATTTTGTCATCTGCCTCTCCCAGGCCGAAGAGACACCTCGCTGAAGGCAGAGGTGGAAGTCCAACCCACTCAGAGGCAACGGTATCAAGCTGAAATAAAAAAAAAAAAAAAAGGAAATGTGGAGCTTGCTAGCAAAAGGTTACGGATGTACCAGAAAATGTCTATACTTTATGAGGTGGTCAAAGATCTTGCAAGTAAAATACAACTATAATGCAAAAGTATTATATTTTACTTAGAAAAGTGAGAAAATCTACTTGGTTTAACAAAATAGCTGGAAGTAACAAAATGTGTAGGACTTTAAGAAGGGAAAGAGAATGAGATGAGTCACCAGAGGTCGGTGAGAACTGTGAAGTTGGTTGTCAAATTTCCATCCCTCACTCCGGTTTGAACAGGGAACCGTAATACTTGCAGGACACTGGCACAGGAAGGGTTTTCACTGCAGGGAGGGCCCCAGCCTGTGAGTGATGCCCACATGCTATATTTAACATGCTCCCCAAGCCGGCATTCGGGACAGCTGGGCCTGTCGCTCAGTTCACAGACAACGGGAATGTTAGGCAGTATCTTCTTTCCTCCAAACTTTTCAGGTTTGCTTGATTGCTTTATGAGACAGGCAGGTGTTCCAGCTTATAACCTCCTAGCCTTCTGTCGAGAGTCAACTGAAATAACCTTCTCTTTTAAAAACATTTATATTAGGAAGTAACTGCTTATTTTTGCTTCAGCCACTTCTGCAAGCCTAAGACCGCCTTCTAAGTGTCTGTGCCCTGGGGGAGGTGATTCTGGTATGTCTGGCAGCAGTTTCAGCTTACTGTTACTACTACAACTTACTATGGGTAATTTTAAGATTTTCCAATTTGCATTTAGGATACCAAGGCGCAAGAAAACTGCGCTCTGAAGGTAGTGCCTTCAGAGACTTGTTGTGCTCTCTACTGCTACTTCTATGTAGCAGAAGAAGAAGAAATAAAACACAGAATAAATGGATACCAGGAACTGATGTAGACACTAATGGCTGTGGTATAGGGAGGGTTTCCTGTGGAAGCCCATCAGTATCTGGTCTAGTAACCTTGGTTAAAGCGAAGTACTAACTAAGACTAGATGAGACGAGTGGTTTAATCCCCACATGTGCATTACTTTTATTGTGATATCTACATTGTGATCACTGATGTTTTCATTTTTGGAAAAAAGAAATCCTTTGATCAAGAAAGTGGTGCACAGTATAGTAGAAAAAATAATGAACTTTTATGGAGTTTTGACTCTGTGACAGGGTTTGTACTAAATGTTTTACATGGGTAATCTCATTTAGTTCTTCAGGATAGAGAACTTTTATTGTCTCCATTTTACAGATGAGGAAATTGAGGCAAAGAAGGGTTGAATAGTTTGCCCAAGCTCACAGAGCTTGTAAATGATATTCGAATGCAAGCTACATAAACCCACAGTTTTTGTTTTAAAATGGGAACAGAAACCCTCATGACCCATGCTGGTGGGTTTGTTTCCCATGTTTTGCAGTACTGTGTACATCTCCTACTACCCCTGATGGAGTACTTCCTGCAGCAGACGGGACAGTAGACTGCCTGCCAGACTCTCTGATACGTGAGCTGTCAAGCTATCGAACCACTATGGCTCCAGTTTACTCATCCTTAAAATTAGGGTTTGGACCTAGATTATTTTAAAATGTGGTGCTGTTCAAAGATTTGATGAATCTATTAACTTTATGGAAAAAAACCCCTCTCTTTCCTATGTAAAAAAATTCTCATAATCTATTTACAATATACAATCAAAGGCCATGTTACTCCTAACTTAGTACTTTTTAAATAGATGTGAACAAGCAAAAATGCAACACCTGAAATTCTCTATCTAAATTTTCTTATGAGACATTACCCTCTTTTATGATTGGATGTTTTTTTCTACTTTAATGCATAAAGAGAAACTTAATAATGAACCTATGATATAATGAATAATTCATAAGTATATTAAGGAATCCAGTAGGAGAGAGAATCTCTTATAAAATAACTGTTATTTGGGTAGAGAATTAATTTTTTTTACAATGCTAAGACCTCTAACTAAAAACTTCATAGGAAGAAAAATCAATATGACAACTTCATTCAAGTTCATTTGTATGCCCCTAGAGCAGTGGTTTCATGCATTAGAATGACCTAGGGGCTCACCCTCCAGAGTTTCTGTCCACAGATCTGGGTGGGACGATCAGGTGTTTTTATCTTGGCATTTTGTTCTACTGTTTGTGCCTTTTAAAAGGAGCAAGGCATGGACAGTGACAGGGAGCTGACCCTTTAACTTGTATAACTTTGTATGGTTATAAAAACATCAAGCAGTTTTCTTGAACCAGAAATGAGAGGCTAAGTCAATAAAAGTAAGGCTAGTAACAGGATGGAAGAAAATACAGATAAGGCTGTAACTATTCCATGGGTCTATAATTTCTAGGTACCTATCTTATTTTGATGTAATTTTTACTTCCTAGATATAATTATTCTTTTAAATTGAATTTGCCTTTTTTGAAATTAAAATTAGGGCTTAGGAAATTTTCTGTCCCACATTCAAATACTTATTATTGCAGCTTCTATTTTATTTCTAGTTAACATTCTTCAGTAGATCTTTGAAAATTAAGATGCATGGTTAACATGTATTATTACATTTTTCAAGATTAGAAAAAGCTGGTTAAATGCCATATTTTGTGAATGCACAGTATTCACACACTTTGAGAGTACATAGTTACTGTGGTATGACGTTCTACCCTTCTTAGCTCTAGCATTCCCAACTCAAGTGCCCAGAAATCCCAGGCCATGACTAGATATGACCTAAACAAACTCTTCGAGTTAGCCGTAAGCTGCAAAATACTAGCATTGGTATTAGGGAAGATAAAGATGAAGCTAGTGGTTCCTTCATAAACTGATCAAGTACAAGGTATTGATAATATGAAAAAACTCCCTTCAGACAAACTACAAAGAGTCTATTAGTTTAGGATTTGTTTTCTAAGACACTTCTGTGGTTTTACAAAACAGAATTAAGTTGTAATAATGTCTAAGTATAACTGTGATCCAAATAAATGTGATCATTTTTCATATATAAAAATTATTGTAAATTCCTGATATTGTGAATCAATTCAAATTAGTGACACTTGTGCAGACAGCTTTTCCTAGAAGGTAATGCAAAGTGTGGAATATACACACAAGTTCTTTTTATTTTTAACAAAATTATATTATAGGCAGTAATCATAAATCAGAGTTGACAAATTAGTTTCAGGAAACTTGGAAGAAGTTAGAAAATCTATTCAATTATGACTTTTTTGGACTGGAGTAGGACATCAATAAGAATAAAATGCAAGCAGCCTGAATAACTCACAAATCAGCTAACTGAATGGTAACTACCTTTCCTTTATATCTCTACTTGTACAAAAATTGCCTTTCTTACCTGGAAGAAGTAGGACTGTAAAGGTTGATCCTTATTTTCTTCATCCACATATAGTCCTCCTACCACATACACCTGATTTTGTTGGGTAACGATGCTGGAATGATTTCTGGGAATCTGTTCAGCCAATGCAGTAAGGTAGCATTCGTTTTCCGTGGGATCATAAGCCACTGCAGCTGTGTCATTAACCAAGAGGATGAGGTCTTTGACAAACATTCCATGCCGGGGAATGTCATTCAGGTAACCAGGAAGTAAATCTTCATCCCCAACATCTCCATTCACCTCACCAGCCCCAGCCTTGTCTGCATTCTTGCTAGGTTCTGGAAGTTTGCCTGCGAAAGCATCTTTGAGAACTTTGATTTTTTTCTGGAGTTCTGGGTTGCTTTTAATTATATCATCTTTCTCAACATGATCTTTAAAATATTTTTCTGTCATCAGGCGAAAACGGATACAATCGAACACTTCGCTAAGGCTTTTAACTCTTTCTTTGTCTGTTCGCACCCATTTCATCACCGCCTCAAATACCGCTTCTTCCTTTTCTACATTTAGGCTGTCATTTGAAATGACCGAGATCAATTCCTGTGGCGACAGCTGCATGAAGTCCTCTTCCTTACAGATCTGTACGAAGCGATCAGACACAAATTCCCGGGCCGAGATGGCAAGTCTTGGGCAGTCAAGGAGAAGTCCTAATCTTAGGATGGCGAGACAGTTGCCAAGAGCCAGTCTTTTCTGAAGGTAAGAGACACAGACAGTGAACACGGAGGGGATCTGAAAGCGGCTGGCCAGTGCAAAAATATCTTGCACGTTTCCGTCGTTGAGATCAATACTGGCGGAATAGAGGTACTTGATGATTAAATCCAGGATGGCGGAATCCACATTATCTAGTACTACCTCCTTTTTCTTCGCCTCATCGATGTCAGATAAAAAATACTCACGGAAGTAAGGACTACACGCTGACAAAATCAATCTGTGGCACGGAATACTTTTGTCGCCCGCTTTCAGGGTGCAGTCGATGAATTTTTTCTCATCCAGGAGATCTCGCAGACCATCCTGAAGAAGGGTGGATTGGTAAAGCCGCAGCTCCTCTGCGAGTTCCCGCGGGGATTCCATTCTGTGAGCAACCTGGGTGAGGAAGGGGACACTGAAGGCCTTAGCTCCGCGCGGCACACGCGTCTAGCTGTGGGGAGGCAGAGCGGTGTGCTGTGCCCAGCCTGAAGCCTTTGCAATTTAATCCCACCGGCTAAATATAGACATCAACTCCAACAACGGGAATTTAGGAGAGCGGGTTTGGAAAGAAGAGTGGTTCTCGCAGCTGTTACAGATGGAAAGGAACAACTGAAACTTTTTATCACGAAGGAAACAGCTCAGAAAGGAGATTTAAATGGCATGGAAAGCTTTAAAATACACAAAGCATTAGGAGGTATGCTTATAAAGGCTACCACCAGAAAATGTTTATTGAATCAACAGAAAACTGAATCATAAAAATGAGTCAGTCCACTAAAAATGGTCTGGTGGCAAGCTACTTGGCTATCTGGATTAATCATGCAAAGGTCAAGAATATGAGGAGAGTTCATTTGAATACTCAAGCAAGATCCCCTTTCCAAGAACTGTTACAAAGTTTTTTGTTTTCAACTCACAACAGTGAGGTATATACTTTTCTTTTAGAAACAGGACACCAAAAGACTTCTACTCATGTTCTATAATTATAGTTGTTTTAGAAAAACATTAAAATAATACCCTCATCATCATTGAAATAAGTATAGAGAAACTAATTTTCTAAGACATTCTAAATTATCTTTGTTAAATGGAAAAAGTATAATTGGTATTGAATTGAAGTATAAAATTATTTTATTCACACCCTGCCTCACTCTACATAGCAATAAAATAAATAAAATAAAAGCTGTCATCAAGACTAAAAAGAAAAAGAAATAGTTTAAAATCAATACTAGGGAAATAAACCCATACACAAACCATTTGATCACTAAAGATATTCTATGAAGTAAAGTGTTTAAGATGATCTTTCATTAAAGAAAAACTTAAGAAAAAATGTAACCCCATAACAATGTTATCAACAGAACATAGCAAAATCAGGATGAAGTGCTATATCACCTGTATAAATTTAGAAAACAGGTCTAATACATGAAAAAGAAAAAAAAAAGGATGTATAAGTGGAACCATAATTTAAGTTTATTATAATAGAATATCATATTAATTATGGCATGCAGAAAGCATGATTTGAAAGCAAATTGATCTTTTTATAAACAGAGAGCATTGTATACTTATGAAATATTGTATTACAAAATTATATTGTCACATTTTCTGAACTCAGTGGGGCTGTAGAAATACTGTAATATCAATGGTTAGTATTTTTTCTCTTTAAATAATATTTTATTTTTCAATTACAGTTGATGTAGAATATTATATTATTAATATCAGGTGTACAACCCTATGATTAGACATTTATATAACTTATAAAGTGATCACTCTGATAAATCTAGTACCTGCCTGACACTATAATTATTACAATATTATTGACTATATTTCCTATGCTGTACTTGACATCCCATGACTATTCTGTAACTACCAATTTGTATTTCCTAATCCCTTCACCTTTTTCACTCATTCTCACAACTCCCCTCCCATCTACAAATCATCAAAATGTTCTCTATCTATGAGTCTGTTTCTGTTCTGCTTATTTGTTTTTTTAGATTTAAGTGAAATAATCTCACATTTGACTTTTTCTGTCTGATTTATTGCACCCTAGGTCCATCCATTCGTTGCAGATTTTTTTTTCATATTCCATTTCATATATGTACCACTTCTTGGTATTCTTAAACGTGCTCAAAAGAACGTAAGCGCCATGAGGACAAATAATTTTTATTTGGAGGCAGGTGTTGTTTTGTTCAGTGCTATTGCTTCAGGGCCTCAGGGGTGCTCCAAAAATATTTGTTGAATGAATGAATGCCTTCACATCAAAGAATTACGTATTTTTAAACTTCAAGATCTCTACCCATGAGTAGAGGTTTTTTCTCTTATTTACATCATAGTGAAGTCAGTGGTACTGTCAGCTGCTAAAACAACAGCTGAAAGAAGAGCTCATTGACTCTTTTTCCATTTATAGATACCACTAAGGTTTTAACACACTAGGAAAAACTCACAGCTGCTCCCTTATTTAGACAATAAGTCACTCATTTCTCTCTACACTTAACACCTAACATTTGAAAAGATTGAGTCAGATACAAACACCATGATATGATACATGAGATTATTTCTTACTAGCTGACAATTTTATAGTCACTTTTGCTTGAAAAACTATTTAAACAATATTCCTGGTGTCATTTGGTGACCTTAAAAATTTTTCCAACAACCATTTTTTCCCCTTAATATAGGTTATCATATAACCCCACCCCATAAAATGTAGAAATCCTTTCCTATTTAAATAAAGTATTTTATAGCTTGTAGTCATTGTTGTTTATTAGACACAAGTCAGCACTTTCCCTCTAGAGAAAGAGGGCTCCTTTGGCTGATTTCAATGATTTGACAAAGGTTCCTTATGACGTTCATACAAAGCAGTGGCAAAAAGCACTGAGGCCAGAGAAATCACCAAATCTTATCCAGCCAAGAAATTAGAAAACTGATTTTGGAAAACTTCAAAGAAATTTCAATTAATACAAACAAGGATGAAGTCAATAAATGAACTATTTATTTATAAATTATTTAAAATTATTTACTTACAAAATAAAATGTATTCTTGCTAAAACTATATTGAAATTATTTATAAAACTGCTCAAAACTTTACATAGGGGTTGATATATTTCAGAGTTAGCTATAATTTTCATAGAAATGATCACTTAAAAATGACAAGTTTAAGGGTTATAATTTATATTAGAGTTGGCTTACATTGGAGCTATACTATAAAGCAGATTTTTATAATTAACAATTGTAATTTGCTTACTTCATAAGAATAGTCTTATTCTTTTAAATAATACTCTCAAAGCATTAAGTGGAGCTGCATAAAGTTTTTATTAAACCCAATGTGATACATTCATTTAATATCCACAAACTAATAGTTTACAAGTATTAGGAACAAAATAGACATATTTACAAACCAGATACATTTTGATTATAGTTTCAAATATAATTTTTTAAAAAACTGATAGTAAAAGCCTAAATGAAATTTTCTTTAATCATTAAAAACTTTCTTAAAAGCTTTTTCTGTAAATGTAAAAACTATTTCATGCCTTATAGAAGACAACTAGTATCTTTAATCTTGAGACATCGTTAAATAAAAATCCAGCTCAACTCAAGATCAACTCATTACTTCCCAAAGTCCCTGTAGAGTGAATCCATCCTTCAATTTCTCTATTGCAAGCCCCAGTTCTTCTGAAAATACAGGTTCACGATCTTGTTGCTTTTTGGGAGATAAGAGGATGAGATGGGAATAGAGAAGGTAGGCATAGAAGAGGGAAAAAACAAAAAATAGGGTTCACATAAGTTTGTGAATACTAAATGTTGGAAAATAGAAAGTATTTTTTCATAGGCTATAGATAAAATATCCTTACCTTGCTGCTGTCAGCAAAATAAGCCTGTAAGATAAGAAAATTATATTTTACATATGTGACATAATATTATAGTAGGTCAGTGAGATAAGGAATAGGTAATTAAATTTACAGAACAATTCTGTGACAATATATTTTATATTCTGTTTCTATGTATCTAATGATTTTCTTTATTTTCTTTTTTTAAAATACATTTTATTGATTTTTTACAGAGAGGAAGGGAGAGGGATAGAGAGTTAGAAACATTGATGAGAGAGAAGCATCGCTCAGCTGCCTCCTGCACACTCCGCATTGGGGATGTGCCTGCAACCGAGGTACATGCCCTTGACCGGAATTGAACCTGGGACCCTCGAGTCTGCAGGCCGACTCTCTATCCAGTGAGCCAAACCAGCTAGGGCTCTAATGATTTTCTTAATTATCTTTACAATGCTGGTAGCAGAATTTGCTTTTTCAGTCTGTCATTATTAAGATCTTCAAGAGTTGTGCTTTAAGCTCTAAAAATTGTGCTTTGTTATTAGTGTGGAATTAGCATAGTTAAAAGATAAAAAGTACGACTCAGAGGGTAATGAAATATCAGCCCTACTTTTTGTTTATAAGAAGATGCTGGCAAAACAAAACAAAGTAATCAGTCAGAAAATGCATAGAGTTTAAGATAATAGAAGTTTATAATTAAATATCTTATACTAATTTCACATTTTTGTTAGAAATATATGTTCTCAGAGAGGTATTCTGGTCAGATTCTTAGACCACAATATAAAGTAAATATTATTATTGTTTTGACTATTAATTGCATAATACAAATTTAGAAACAGGAAAGTTTATTGTTAAGATAGATATTTATTTTAAGATAAAATACCTATAAAAGTAATGCCTATAAATAGAAAGTACAGATATTAAATTATTTTAACTATATTTAGCATTTTCAATTATTCTAAAGTATGGAAAACTTTTCACATATCTGAAATCTGAATAATTGTATTCTCAAACTATTCCCCAGTTTGGTAATTAAAAAATATTTTCACACACACACAAAATCCCTAACTTAAAAAAAATTACACTCCAACTCATGTTTTAAATACTCTCAAAAGTCTCAAGTTCAATGGTATTTACATACTTAATCTATTATTTAATAAAACGTGACTCAGAATCATGAGAAATTGAGTAAGCTTTGGGATGCTCACCACAAAAGCGTCTGGGTGATCATCAGAGTCTATTTCTACATCATCTTGAATTTGTTCAACTGTCAAAGCTTCGAGAGGCTGTGGCTAAAAATCAGACGTTCAAATGCATTAAAGAGACAATGTTAATTAAACAAATAATTTTAGTAAAATTTACTGAGAATTATATATTTGTAAAAGGATAACATAATTGTAAACTATTCAAGACTTATAAAATTCATTATATAACATATTCTATTAAAACTAACTTGGGTAATAAAATGAGTTAGTTATACCTAAGCTTTTAAATCTGAAATTGATATCACCAAAAGAATTAAAATGACAAATTTACACATCCTCAATATGATATTCTAAAAGAAATCTTACAGATAGAATTCTAAAATAATACAGATATTCTAAAAGAAAAAACTCTCATTAAGCTTTATCTGATTTTCTTTCATACAGTTAAACAAAATAAAGTTTCCCCCAAAATAATCATTAAGTAGAATCTGTGAAAAGTAAAAGAACTAAGCTTTGTAGGGAATAGTCTAAAAGGTAAAACATAATATAATACTTATACTTATGAACTTGTTTTTCAAATACTGGAGTATCCTTGGTATATTAGGTACTATGCTAGTGCTACCAAGGGTTTAAAGTCCCTGACCTTAACCATGAAAGGTCTGTAATCTAGTGGGAGGGGGGGCAAAGGATAAAACATAATTACAAATAACTAAATATTAGGTTGAACCATCTGAAATTGCCATTTTTATTAGCTGAAAATGGTAAAATGTTACTAATATCATTGGTTTAACATACAAAAGTAGCTGTAACAGAAGCAATATCTATTATAATCAAAGAATTTGGAGAAGGCACAACTTCTGAATTGTGAATCCCCCAAATTTTCATGACGTAAAGGTCTTGATCTAGGGCTTTTAGGATGAGGATGATATTTATAAGGAGGATTGGGAGAAAGGGTATTTCTGGAAGAGGGGATCAGCGTCAGCAAAGGTGAAAAGTCACAGGATGTGGCTGCAGAATGTCATCAGTATGGTCAGAATATGAGAGTCCCATGAGACAGAAGGAACTAAGTAGGGCTCTACTACTGAACAACACTAGGGAGCATCATTCACACTAATGTTCACGTGAGCAATGTTCTCTGGAGTTGAACAGTGTGCAGCATGTACAACCAGATGCTGTGGCTGTGCAGATAGGGTGAGAAAGGCAGACTGATGTCTACTGAAATTCTTTAACATCAGCTCAAAGAATTTGGACTTTATTGATAGGTAATTGGTGGGGGAGGGCTGAGGGTAGAAGTGTATTGCTTGACAAGAGTGAACTGATTTCATATTCGGAGGTTAGCCTCAGTATTTCAAGTATGTTCAGAGCTGTGTGACTGCTACAAGTAATTTAACCTATCTAAGGTCTCCTTAACTGTGGATGAAGATGATAATATACTTCATAGTACTGTTGAGAGGATTAAATGAGATGATTGCGTATAAAGTTCTTAGAGCAGTGAATGGCAAACATGTGTTCAACAACTATGACTATTCACTAAGAATCTGTTATGTACCAGTTGAGACTGCTGGAGATATAATGGTTAAAGAAAACAGATAAAAATCTTGACTTCATGGAGTTTATTTATAGCAGAAGAGACTGATTAGTGTTACCAAAAATAAAGCAAGTAAGCAGAATGAGGCACAAAAAAGTGACGGGAGTTGCCATTTTATTTATTTATTTGTTTGCTTACTTGTTTATTTATTTAATGTTAATCTTCACTTGAGGATATTTTTTTCCATTGATTTTTAGGGAGAGTGGAAGAAAGAAGGAAAGACAGAGAGAAACACCAATGTGCGAGAAATATATCAATTGGTTGCCTCTTGCATGAGCCCTGATCAGGGTCCAGGCCGGGGAGAAGCCTGCAACCAAGATATGTGATCTTGACTGGAATCAAATCTGGGACCCTATGATCCACTGAGCCAAACCAGCGAGGGTGCAGTTGCCATTTTAGATGGATAGTCAGGGAAGACCTCCCTGGAGTGGTGGCTGTTGGAGTAGGGATTTATATGAGGTGACGGAGTGAGCTATTATGGTTGGCTTTTACATGGATTGGGGCCAAAGAAGGGGAAGAGAGAAAGAATGGGTAGAACTAAGAAGCCAAGTGTCTTCCAGGTGCCAAGCATTTTATAGATATCAATAACACTTTTATCAATAACTTTAAAAAGTATATATTTATTGATTTCAGTGAGGAAGGAAAGAGTGAGAGAGAGAAACATTAATGATGAGAGAGGATCATTGATCTGCTGCCTCATGCTTGCCCCATACTAGGGATTGAATTGAACTGTGACCTCCTGGTTCACAGGTCGATAGATACTCAACCACTGAGCCATGCCTGCCAGGCTATAACTTTTGTTGTTGTTTAGACAATCAATAACTTTTTAAGAGAGATTATCTTCATTTTATTATTTTATTAAAACTGTATTTGTTTTTTGTTAATCCTCACCCAAGGATTAATTAAGTTATTAATTTTCCATTAATTTTTTTAGGGAGAGTGGAAGGGAGAGGAGGAGACAGAGAGAGAAACAGTGATGTGATACATCGACTATTGCCTCCTGCATGCCCCACCTGGGGCCAGGGATTGAGTCTGCAATTGAGGGATGTGCCCTTGACTGGAATAGAACCTGGGACCCTTCAGTCCACAAGCCAATGTTCTTTCCTCTGAGCCAAACTGGCCAGGGAATTATCTTCATTTTATAATGAGAAAACTGAAACTCAAATTTGCCTAGGATCAAAAATAAATAGTGAGTTAGGATTGAAGTTGGGTTTGTATGGAAAGAGGAGATAGGAACAGGGAAGAGACTGGTATAATCGACTGAATGTGTAAAATAAGATAATGGGAAAAAGCCCTGGCGAGTAGCTTAGTTGGTTAGAGTGTTGTCCCGATATGGCAAGGTTGTGAGTTTGATCCCCAGTCAGAGCACATATAAGAATCAACCAATGAATGTATAAATGAGTGGAACAACTCAATGTTTTTCTTTCTCTAAAATAAATAAACAAACAAATAGATAAGGGGGGGGGGGAACTCCATGGTTTTGAGCACAGCCAATTTTGACAATGCTAAACATAAATAAGTAGTAAATAAATAGGTAAATCAGCAAGGATGCTGCTTTTGAGAAAAACACTGCCATTTTAGGTATGCTGAATTTGAGATACTCAACCAAGTCTTAGTGTATTTTACTGACTTGGAAAATTATTTACTTAATTAAATTACTAAGATAAATTTTTAAATGAGAAATTACTACAGATAATATATGTGATATGTGACATGGCTCACCATGCTGAGTACCGGTAGGGACACGGATGAAAGAGTGGACAATAAGGACACCAGCAATAGAGTGTGCAGTGAGGGGGCCAGTGAGAGAGCCTCTGGCAAGGGCACTGACAGAACACAGAGAGGGCGTCTCTGATGCAGTGGCTGGTGATGCACAGGGATAAGTCAGATGACAAGGGTCCCAGCTGGAGAGGCTGAAAGTAACGTTAAAAGAGAACTGATGTACTTGGAGAGTCGAACTGATGAGAAACCAGATATCATGGGGAGACAAAGAGCAAACATGTGGGGATAATATTCAAAATATTTCATAACTGGTCTTGCACAGGAACTGAGGAATAGGGATGAACACGGGCCCATATTGGCGGAGCAAACTCCTGCAGTTGCTATGCTATAGGCCTTGAAGGAAGAAAATGGTGTCTATAAGGTTTGCCTATGCTAATGGGAGGCTGAAGTAGAATAAAAACAAAGCTTAAAGAGTGAGAGATTCTAGTCTGTCTACATCAAGGAGCCTTGGATATGGAGATTTCTCTGGATAGGCTGCTCACCGAGAAGGGCAGGAATTAAAGATGAAGCGGCCTGTGAGAAGACAGGTGGTGAGCACAGAGCAGAGTCTGTATAGTCATCCTTTTAAACACAGTTTAAAACTAAATTGTACATAATGTATTTATATCTGAATTTTATAGATTGTGTGAAAACAATTCACAAACACTGTATTTTCACACAGTGAACAAATTACCTTTTCTTCCATCTCATAATCTACTCCAAATATAGGACTGGCAGAATAGACTTTGTGAAGTGAATTGATTTCCTTAACTGATGCTTGTAGTTTTTCCACAGGATCTATTTTAAAGCCAAGAACATATCCTCCACTCTACAAGGAAAAATAATGAAAAAACAAGCCAGAGAGATGGTACTTAAGGGTATACATATGAATTTTAGCTCTAACTGTCCTTATTTCATAGCATAATATGTAAGCTGATTTTTAAAATAAAAATTTTATTATGAAAAACTTAAACAAAAATAGAAGAGCACAGTAAGCATCCATGCAGCCATTATCCAGTTTACATCCAGTTTACTCTTCCATCTGTAACCGTATCCTCCCCCAGATCTCCTCCTCCCTTAAAGCCTATCCAGATATCACATCATTTCATCTGTAAATATCAAACCTAATATTTCAAGTTTAAAGATACACTGTAGATTGTGATGGCCAAGGGAACTAAGATTTTATTATGGTAGACCTTGAAAAGGAATATACTAGATATTAAAAGAGGTAAGGCAATGATCTACCTGAGGCTATCACCTTGAAGAATGAAAAATTTACTAGCTGGCCCAGCCAGTGTGGCTCAGTGGTTGAGCGTCAACCTATAAACCAAGAGGTCACAGTTCGATTCCTGGTCAGGGCACATGCCCGGGTTGCGGACTTGATCCCCAGTGTGGGGTGTGCAGGAGGCAGCTAATCAATGATTCTCTCTCATCCTTGATGTTTCTATCTCTCTCTCCCTCTCCTTTCCTCTCTGAAATAAAAAAAATATTGTTTAAAAAATTTACTAGCTGTATGATGTTGGGAAACTTTTATTATCTTTCTAAGCTTCAATTTTCTAACCATAAAATGGTTAACAAGTTGTATTAAATAAAATAATGTATATATGACATTTTGTACAATTCCTAGAACACAGTAAGCACTCAATAAATGGCAGCTACTAATCAACAGGGAAAGGAGTGAGTAGACATTCATATTTGAATTTAGAAATGAGAAGAGGAGTGATTTTACAAATAATAACTTTTATTTAAATGTATTTCTTTAAAAATCTGGTATAACTGGGCATAGCAATTTATATTTAGATACAATATAATCTTGTGAGAGAATAAAGTCTCAAATGTGTGTGTGTATCTGTATATATCTGTGTTTCTCAAACGGTCTAGTGAATCAATCAGATCTGAACTGAAACCTAGCCCTACCATTTACTAGTAAGAACATGGGCAAGGTTCCTAAATTCTCCAGGCCCCCGTTTCCTTGACTATGAAATGGGGAAAGAATAGTAACCATATCACAGAGTTGTGTAACGGCTGAGATAATGCATGAAAAGCACAGTGACTTGACTCTGCCATGAAACATGATAATCATAATGATAGTAATGAGTATGCTTGTCCAACAAAGAAACATAATGAGGATTCTCCCTATTGGGACAATTACTGTGTGACCTCAAACTCTTCATATAACTTCATGTTACTGCTAAAATTCTTCTTGGATGTAAACTGGTTATGGTATAAATAAAACTAAAAGTAGACTGTCACATAGTTTTAAAAATCTATTGAAGACTAATAAAAATATCAAGTATCTTACCTGCTGAGAGCTTTCTATGACAAGAGCTAACCCAAATTTTGAATCTCTAATCTTTATTGAACGCTAGATGTAAAATGAAAAAGAAAAAAAAATGGTTTTTATTATGATAGTAGTGAATTTTTAGCATATTTTTTCAAATTTCACACAATAAACCACTTTTTATAGTCTAAATAAAAGAAGTCTTCTTTTTTCCTTCATTATACTATCACAGAGATCCAGTAAAATGAAAACTTTCACATTTGAAATAAGTGGTAAACTTATAAGGCAATATAAAGATGACATCTCTGAAATATGTACAAATTTCTCTGACTTCCTTGAAAGTCAGAGAACCTTTCTGGATATTTTGAACCAAAGGCTAGCAAACTTTTAGTTATGCAGAGCCACAGTCTTCTGTGGCTCCTAAGGCTGGTTTAGTTTTTAAAAGTCACATGTGCCTTCTGTTTCTTATATCACAGGTGGCTAACTTCTTAAAGAATCTCCATTCAAAAAAAGAATCTCCATTCCATTTGTTAAAAGAATAAAACAAGTGAAGGGCATTCATCACTGGGCATCTAGGAAGGCTGGGATAGGTCAAATGTAGCTAACACCACCAGGTAGGCGGAACAAGAAGATTAAGCTTGCCTAGCAGATGATGAGCAGTGACATCAGTGGCCTAGGAGAAGGGAAGAGGGAAAAGCTCAAAGGCAGGCAGGACCTGTGGAAAGTGACACAAAAGGTACTTGGGTGGGTTAGAGAGAAAACATGGAGGATCTACCATTATGACCAGCAGACCAACAGACAGAGAAGGGTAGTCTGTGGTAGGTGATGGCATATTATACTTCCAGACAGACATTTGAGGTTGAAAAAGAGAGAGAGGAAAGAAGAAAGAGAGGAAGAGGGAGCAAGAGAGAAATGCCTGGAGAGGGAAGAGGAAGGAAGGGAAGAGAGGGGTGGGATAGGAGAGTAGAGGGGGAAGGGAGACTGATTAAATGGTAATTGTTATGAAAACCTGGCCTTCTATCTAGATTACTTCACACCCCACCAGTAGTACACACAGTCCTGGTTTAGAACCATAAAACACTGGCACCTGGGCTGTCAGCAGGTAAACTAACCAGTTAACTGTGGGTAAGATGGAAACTGGCAAAGATATATATAGGAATGGGGTCAGGGCAATGGCTGAGGTGTTAAATGAGCTGAAGTTAGACTATGACTGCCTTAGTGACAGACTGTGATGATATCAGATTGCAAGCTGTTTGAGCCTGACTGAATTCATCCAGAAGCCATACTGGCAACTGTATTCTTAAAGAATAAAAAGCACCCTATTTGAAGAGCAGAAAGCACAAGTTATTTACTACTCATCAATTATTCAGCATAATAGAGTTCAGATTAGGCAAGCCAAAACACATGTAAATACAATATAAAACATCAATGAAGACTAGAAGCACCAATTTATCAAATACCTATGTGGCTTCTGTCACATCTTCCCAGCCATGATTATAAATTCTTTAAATTCTTGTATTTTGTTAGATGGCCAGAAATAATTTTTTTCCTATCAAAATCTATGATTTTATGTTTAATGTGTTGCTTTTCACCACTTGACAGAAAGCTCCTTGATGGCAGGAACAGTGAAGTCAAGGTTCATGATTTTTCTGATTGTATCTCTAGCATTTGGCACAGAACAGCTTTTCAATATCAGTCAAACGAATGATAGGTATTTTAAAGTAACTCAGAAGTCAAACAATTTAGCAAAAGATAGGCTTGGGAATATTTTCCAAAGAATCATCCTTCTCATAGGCCAAGAAGTCTCTTAACAATGATATTTTCCAAATATACAAACATTTTATCTACTCCATAAATATTCTAACCATATACCTGCATCACAGAAAGATTATGGAAAACTTTAGTAGCCAAAACCCTTTGAATGGAATCTAAGAAACACACATCTCTATCTGTACGAAAACTAAGTTTTAGAATCCAGTATATTTCTTTCTTAATAGCAAGTTGTAATGGTTCTGTTTCCCTTGAATATAAGTATAAATGGATCTTTTCTATGTTGAAATAGTAAATTATCAACATTTTGAAAGTATGCTCTCAGCTAAACTGCTGCCACTTAAAAAGGCAGAAAGATAACGCCTCTAATCCCCAAAGTTCTTTTAATGGTTGAACAGACATTAATTATTCTGCATTAAAATGAGGTCATCAAAATGCATCATGCACTTACAATTTGCAGATATGGTATACTGACGTTAAAACTGTCATTCATATTTGCATGCCACACAATTCTCACATTGGTAATAAAAAAAGTTCCTAAATTTCCCTATAAAGGAGAGTAATGAGAGATACATCAATGATCATTTGTTTGAATAGTTTTTATTTTCTAAACACCAGAATAATTCTAATGATCAGAGCAACAGCAAATACCAGAACTGAGTACAGGTATTATGGAGTACAGTTAGATTACTGAGAGCATGGCTCTGGAGTTAGATAACCATTACATCATCAGTACTTACCAGTTGTCTGACCCAGGAGCAAATTTCTTTTTGGTGCGTTGTATGAAATGTAAAATGAGTATCTGATTAAATAACCCACGTAAATAAAGACCATAGCACAGTGTCTGGCACACAGTAAGCATTGTCAAGTGCTAGATCTTATTATGACTATTATTCAAAACCTGGGATAAGTCAAGGCAAGGGAGTTGTGGTACAAGAGACAAAACACCTCATTAGTC
Source organism: Murina feae (assembly GCA_004026665.1). Lineage (NCBI taxonomy): Eukaryota > Metazoa > Chordata > Mammalia > Chiroptera > Vespertilionidae > Murina > Murina feae. The sequence goes on from PVJC01017087.1 coordinate 24,676, forward strand.
CAGAAGAGCTACATTGTGGCTCTTCCACATTAACTATAGATCAAACTATAGCTGCAGGGCCCCTCAACATCTTTCAAAATTATCCCAATACGATAGCTAAGTGCCCTAAAAAATCTGCAAGACCTAATAACACGGCACCAAAATTATCTGCCTCTATCATTTATCTATCATTTTCCACTGCCTCCCCACCACATATACTAGAATAATTTTCTTTATCTTATACTTTGAGGTTGCACATAAAACATAAACTAACAAACCCAAAAGTTAAAAAGCCTTCTCCTGAAATGACCAAGTTTGAAACAGCAAAAAAGATCACCTATTTCCCAATTATAATTAAATTAATAAGAATATATATAAGTACATATATTCCTCCCTCCACTCTTACCTTGCAAAAAATTTTAGTCACCATTATTCCCAGCCCAAGGCTCATTAAACAATATTAAATCTAACTGTATAAGGAATAACTCTTTATATCATTGTTTTCTCTTATTTTAGAGAACTTGTAAAATACCATAAAGACTTTAAAAAATAAAAAAGGGCATATTTTATTCATTATTTTTCAATAAACATTAGTTAGGTTGATAATAACATCCTTATTTTCAATAAAATGATGTATCTGATCATGTTGGACCATCTTAATTAAAAATGCCAGCTGTTCTGCTAGGTGATAAGCATCTAACTATGAATAGAGTAATTTCATTCTTACCCTTACAATATAATGAAAGGTATAGACAAGCTCTATGTTTTAGAGTAGTAATAATATGGAGTGGTAATTAAGTACAGGGTATATAAGGAACACATAAAAATATTTCAGAAAATGACATCTGAACTATGAACTAGAGCAGGGGGAAGGTAAATTATGGTCCATGGGCCAAATCTGGCCTGCTTCCTCATTTTGTATGGCCCACAAGCTAAGAATAATTTTTACATTTTTAAATGGTTGGGGAAAAAAGCAAAAAGAACAATATTTCATGACACATGAATACTGTATGAAATTCAAACTTCAGTGTCCATACTGAAACACAGCCATATACTTGTTTATGTGTTGTCTATGGCAGGTTTCACACTATAATGGCAGGATGGAGAAATTGAAACAGAAACTATATGGCCCATAAAATCTCTCTATATAAAAGCCTAAGCGACCCTTATGATTGAACAACCACAACGACCAGTTGACTGGTCGCTATGATGCACACTGACCACCAGGGGGCAGATGTTCAATGCAGGAGCTGCCCGCTGGTGGTCAGTGTGCTCCCACAGTGGGAGCACCATTCAACCAGAAGCTGGGCTCACAGCTGGTGAGTGCAGCTGCAGCAGCGGGGCAGCAGAGCTGCACCCAGCCCTGGCTGGGGCTCCTCCCCGGCCACCTGCCACTTCAGCACTGCTACATCTCCTGAGGGGTCCCGCATTGCAAGAGGGTGCAGGTCAGCCTGAGGGACCCCACCTGGGCATGAATCTGCACTGGGCCCCCAGTCTAAAATATTTACCATCTGGCCTTTACAGAATAAACTTTGCTGACTCCTGGTAAAAAGGAGTTAGCCAGATGGGGAATTTATATCTCCTATAGAACCTTTATCATAGTGTAAAACTAGAACTTTTCAGATGAGCTAAGTTTATTTACAATTTAAGTTTATGATTCAATGTTTATTTTAGCAAGATGCTTTTCATTCAAATGCTATAGCTTTACCATAGTGGTTGTCAGTGTAATCTAAGTCGTAACACACATATAAACTGGAAACTATTCTTAATAAGATACAAATTTTTCTCTAGAAATTTATGTCATTTATTCCAACTATTAGTTGCTTACATGTTTCAACTAGTAATAATTTCAAGAGTAAGTGAAAAGTTACAATAATGGATTCGAGTCACCAAATGAATTATATGTTTAATTCCATAAAGACCAGATTTAAAAACTTCTGTGATGGTCCAACCCCTAGTTCTCTTCCATTAGTATAGGTTATCAAGATACGGAGTGCAGGATAGTGGCATAGGGGGAAGATCATGGCTCTGGGGGCCGAACCAGGTATGTGAGGTCACTTGATTCTTAAAGGCCTGAGTTTTTCATTGATCAGTGAAGAGAGGCTAAACTAGAGATGATCTGAGGTCCATTCCAGCTTTAAATGCAATGTAGGGCAAATGTTAAACAGGACAAAACCATGAAAATCATATTATTTTATATGAAGAGTTATAATGTTAACTTATCAAGAGGTATGATGCTAATTTTAACAGTTAAATGAATATATACACCTAACGATAAATGGAAAAATGATTACCAAGGCACTGATCCAAAAGATTCATTAGTTTTTTGTACAATACCTGATCACTGGATAAATTCCATACTCCATTGATTTTATCATATACATGTTCTTGTGGTAATAACCTTAGTTCCTTATTTTGAATTAGTGCACTTCTCAATTTAAAATCACGATACATTTTAGAAGTTTCATATGCTCTACAAAAGAGAACAAAAGGCTAACCCAAACTGAAATGCAGTTTTCTTTATGTTATAATATACAATTGTTAGAACTTATATATACCACTCAAGTAATTATTATAGTAAATTAAATTTTTTTATTTTCAGTAAGTTTTGGTGGCTTCAGTCTCTTGTAGACTTTGTCATTTTAGAGTAGCACTTACTTATTTTATCTCAGTAAACTATTTTTTAGATGTCTAATTTTAAGGCACTACATATCACACAGCACAATGAGAGGGCACAGATTTTCTCTCAAACTGAGAAACAATGCTTCTATACAATAGACAAGAAAATTATTTTTTCTCTCAAAATGCTTCCCTTCATTTGTTTTAGTCAAAGGCACCATTACTCTTTTTCTCACTACAACCTGAAGAAATTATGCTCACATCTACCTCTACACAGAAAAGTAGAATGAATCTACCAATTCCAAAAGTAACCCTAGGACAGAATCTAGGACCAGACAGTGTATCTCTGTGTGTGTGTATAAAAATCTCTATAATTTTCTTTTCTTTCCATGTCTCTCTATTAATACATAATAGATACAGAGAAAAATTTGTAACTTTTTAAAATTTTATTTTTCAATTAGAGTTTACATTTAATATTACTTTGTATTAGTCTCAAGTGTATAGCATAGTGGTTAGATAATCACATACTTTACAAAATAATTCCAATATTTCAAGTACCCATCTGGCAACATATATAGTTATTATAACATTATTGACTATACTAGAGGCCCAGTGCATGAATTCATGTACCAGTGGGGTCCCTTGGCCTGGCCTGCAGGATCAGACCAAAACCAACTCTCTGATATCCCCTGAGGGGTCCTGGATTGTGAGAGGGCATAGACCAGGCAGAGGGACCCCACCAGTGTACAATCGGGGCCAGGGAGGGACATGGGAGATTGGCCAGCCAGGGAGGGACCATGGGAGGGCTCCAAGGCATGTCCAGCCTGTCTCACTCAGTCCCAATCAGCTGGACCCCAACAGCAGGCTAAACTACCAGTTGGAACATCTAACTCCTGGTGGTCAGTGCACGTCATAGGAAGCAGTTGAGTGGCCTTAGCATATCATTAGCATATTATGCTTTGATTGGTTGAACGGCCGACCAGACTACTGGACACTTAGCATATTAGGCTTTTATTATATAGGATTTCCTATGCTGTATTTTACAACCCCATGACTATTTTGTAACTATTCATTTGTAGTTCTTAATTCCTTTGCCTTTTCCACCAGTCCTCCAACTCCTCTCCTCTGGCAACTATTAGTCTATTCTCTGTAGCTATGAGTCTGTTTCTATTTTCTTTGTTCATTTATTTACTAGAGGCCTGGTGCACAAAATTCATGCACGGAGGTGGGGGGATGGTTCCTTAGCCCAACCTGCACCATCTCCAATCAGGGACCCATTGGGGGATGTCCAACTGCCTCTTGCAATCTGGGACTGCTGGCTCCTAACTGTGGGACATGCAGGAGCACCTGTCCTGGATCCTCTGCCTGGCTCTGCCCCGGGGGCCTCCTGGTGGGCATGCGGGATCACCCGTCCAGGGTCCTCTGCCTTCGTCCGCCCCCCGGGGGCCTCTGCAGGGCGTGCGGGAGCGTCTGCTGCACAGTTCGGAGCATCCAAAGCCAGTCCGCTGCCCAGCTCCACCCCTGGTGTGTTTGCTCAGCAGCAGGGCCCCACTGAGGGATCCTGCAACAGCGTCCGCCCCTGGCTCGCCACCCAGCTCTACGCCAGGTGTGTCCCCTCAGCAGTGGGGGCCCACCAGGCGTATGGGATCATGGGCCCTCCGGTGGGAAATGTTGACGCCTGCACTCACCAGCCCTCCCACCCCCCAGTACACGAACCCTGAAGGGGTTGTGGGCAGCCTGAAAATGGCCCTCAGCCCCTCACCCAGGCTGGCCAGGCACGCCAGTAGGTGGACATTCCCCCTTACCCCAAGGTGTCTCAGACTGCAAGAGGGCACAGGCCGGGCTGAGGGACCCTCCCTCCCCTGAAGTGCACAAATTTTTGTACACTGGGCCCCAAGTTCAGCTATAAAAATGAGTAAAATACTGATATATGCTACAACATGATAGACCTTGAAAACATTATGTAAGTGAAAGAAGTCACACATGGCCCTGGCCGGTGTGGATCAGTTGGTTGGGTGTTGTCCCAGGCACTGAAAGTTTGCTGGTTCAATTCCAGGTCAGGGCATAGGCCAGGGTTTGGGGATCAATTCCCAGTAGGGGGTGTGTAGGAGGGAGCTAATCAATGTTTCACTCTCCATTAATGTTTTTTTTCTCTCTCTTCCCTTCTTTCTTCCTCTCTAAAAAAAAAAAAAAAAAAAAAAAAGGATGGGTCAATTGACTTATTAAAAAAAAGAAGTTGGCCCTGGCAGGGTAGCTTCCTTGCGAGTTTGACCCCCAGTCAGGGCACATACAAGAATCAATCAATGAATGCATAAATAAGTGGAACAACAACTCTCTCTCTCTAAAAGTCAATCAATGAAATTAAATAAAAGAAGTCAGATATAAAAGACCACCATATTATATGATTCTATTTCTATGTAATGTCAAGAATATACCAAAACTACCTAAGTATAAACTTTAAAATAGTACATTTTATGTTATGTTAATCATATATAAAAACATACAAAAAAACAAAACACTAAACAACTGTGTAGATTTAAACAATCAATAAAATTAAAAACTAACAAACTAGGAAACTAAGAAATACATTTGCCAATATATATGGCTGATAGAGACATAATTAAGAAATTTATAATAAGAAGCTATAAATAACCAAAAACAGAGAAAAATTTCAGCATCACTAGTAATGAAAGAAGTGCAAATTAAAGCAATGGTATATTATATACCTGTCTTTGTATGTGTGTATAAATTTGTATATATATTTATTTTGCTGTCATCATACTCAAGTTTTTTTTAAAAAATAGCACTTAGGAGTGAATTAAAAAAAGAAAAGATCTGTCCTGGCCAGTTTGGCTCTGGATGGAGCACTGGCCTGTGGACTAAAGGGTCCTGGGTTTGATTCCGGTCGGGGGCACATGTCCACGTTCCGGTCTCGATCAATGGTTCTCTCTCATCATTGATGTTTCTTTCTCTCTCTCCCTTTCACTTCCTCTCTGAAATCAATGAAGAACATGAGATAAATATGTAAGAATAAGTGATTTATTAAAAAAAAAAAAAAAAAGAGCTACAATAGTGAAAAGAGAAGAATTCAGCAAATAAATAAAAACCCCCAAACAACCACAAAACAAAACAACAAAACTTTCAGAAAAACACCAGACATATTTTCTACTACTAGAAAAATATTCTTTTTAAATCATCAATTAAATTATATAACTTGCCCTAACCAGTTTGGCTCGGTGGATAAAGCATCGGGCCTGTGGACTGAAAGGTCCCAGGTTCAATTCCGGTCAAGGGCATGTACCTTGGTTGCTGGCACATCCCCAGTAGGAGGTGTGCTGGAGGCAGCTGATCGATGTTTCTCTCTCATCAATGTTTCTAACTCTCTATCCCTTTCCCTTCTTCTCTGTAAAAAAAATCAATAAAATTTATTAAAAAAAAATTAAGTAAAAAAATAAAAAATTATATAACTTTGTTATTTACATTGAGTGAATTTTCTATTTTCTTTTAACTACCTTTGTAGCTAATAGAATCTTCAGTAGAATTTTTTTTATGAATCTTCAATAGTCATATGTGCTTTATAAATACTTTCAAAGTGTTTATTAAATGATAATACAATGTGTTCTATATATCTTCAGGATTTTGCAATAGAGCTTAGAGGAAGATAGTACCACTTCTAAACTTTATTCTCTAAACCTTTAGATCATAGAATTATTATAAAAATATTCAATCATCCACAAAGTAGTACCATACCTGTGTACTGCAATCACAGAAGTGAAAAGTCTAGGACTTCCAGGAATCAAATTTGTAAATATAAACTCAAAACGAGTACTGTTACATTTTGTTAATATATAAAGAGCTTCCGTTTGGCCTCGTAATTTCTGTAAGAACAAATTTATTTAAAAGTTCAGATTTTAAAAGCAATTTCTCACAGTGAAAACAAATACCAACCTCAAATAGCTTATGTTTCTTCAACATATATATATTTCAATAAGGTTTTTTAGACTTACAGAGTTAGCAGTCCTTGTTGTAATATTCAGTATGCAGTTGTAACCGATAGCTAAAATTCGAAAGCAAAGAATTTAAAGAATGTAGTACAATAAACTGAGAAAAAATTTATACACAGAACTTTTAAGTTTTAGAAAATTAAATGTAAAAATATAGCTTTTAAACATTTTCATGAAACAACTACAAATTTAAGTTAAATAATGAAAGAAATGGAAAGTCAATTCTGCCTCTTTGAACAAACACATTCATAACACAGGATAAAGAAAATTTACTTCTCTAAAATGTAAAAAAAAAAAAATAATAAAATAAAATAAAATAAAAAAATAAAAAAATAAAAAAAATAAAATAAAATGTATACAGTATTAGTTTACTGAAAATCTTAGCATCACTACATCAAAAAAAAAATGTCTAGCTAGATAATCTAAAATAGGTGTTTGTTTGTTTTTTGGTTTGGTTTTTTTTTAATAGATTTCAGAGAGAGAAAGGGAGAGGGAGAAAGGGAGAAAGAAACATCAATGATGAGAGAGAATCATTGATTGGCTGCTTCTTGCCTGCTCCCTTCTGGGGATCAAGCTTGCAAACTGGGCATGTGCCCTTGACCTGAATCAGACTCGGGACCCTTCAGTCCACAGGCCGATGCTTCATCCACTGAGCCAAACCAGCTAGGGCTAAAATAGTTTTTTAAAGTAAGTTAAACAAAATTGGACACAATGAAAGTTTGTACTTTTCTATTATAATTTAGACTTCCATTTTTGGGGATTACTTGAAACAGGTCATAGCAAGTTGTCAAAGATAAACAAAAAACAAACAAAATCATTCAATGTAAAAGTACTAATCTCCTATATATCAGGAGATAAACTGGACAGACTGAAAAAGCATTTCTTTTAAATTATGATGCAGTCAGTGGTTAGTCAAGGATTTCTGAAACTTTCATCAGTTTAAAGTTTTTGCCTTGGCCAGGTAGCTCAGTTGATTGGAGTGTTGGATTAGAGTGTTGTCTTGTGGACAAAAAAGGTTGTGGGTTCAATTCCTGGTCAGGGCACATATATAGGTTGTGGGTTTGATCCCTGGTCAGGGTGAGTACAGGAGGCAACCAATCAATGTTTCTTACATTGATGCTTCTCTTCTCCTCTTCTCTTTTCTTCTCCTCTCCTCTCCTCTCCTCTCCTCCCCTCCCCTCCCCTCCTCTTCTCTCTCTCTCTCTCTCTCTCTCTCTCTCTCTCTCTCTCTCTCTCCTTCCCTCCCATCCTGCCTCCCTCCCAGTTCCTCTCTCTTTAAAAGTCAATAAAAACATATCCTTGGGCCCTAATCAGTTGGTATCAGTGGATAGAGTGTTGGCCCTCGGACTGAAGGGTCCCGGATTCGATTCCGGTCAAGGGCATGTACTTGGTTGAGGGCTCACCTCCAGTGGGAGGCATGCAGGAGGCAGCTGATTAATGCTTCTCTCTCACTGATATTTCTAACTCTCTATCCCTCTCCCTTCCTCTCAGTAAAATCAACAAAATATATTTAAAAAACACACAAACATATCCTTGGATTGAGGATTAAAATAAACAAATAAGCAAACAAACAAATAAACAAATAAATAAATATTTTGGACATATTTTATAGTATAGCTTTTTCGGTATCAAAAGCCACTGTG